>CM064482.1:2948584-3089177 GCA_032716605.1 Paralithodes platypus | reverse complement strand
GTCAAGGCAGGACAATCTGGCTCAAAAATCAGCCCCATCTGTCCACACAAAACAGGTCGGATGCTGATGCTCGAGCACGTGCAGGTGCAGCAGGCACACACGTCCTGGACGCTCTTGGCCACACGGACGCCCTGCACGACCTCGCCCTCTAACTTGTCTTGTCGGGACTTCCTCTTCCTCCTCAGGCGACGTCAGGTCATCTGGGGCAATGTTGGGGTTGTCAGCATCCTCTTCAGGAGACAATTCTGGTGACGAAGTGACCGGGCGTCGGCGGCGTGGGGCGCGGGAGCCTACGGGAGGTTCAACAATGGGAGCCTCGGCCTCGGGAGTTGGGCTCCTTTTGCGGCGAGCCGAGGGCTTCTCCGCAAAAAATAATGCTCTGCGGTGTGTTGAGGGCTGTGGCACACTACAAATACCACTTGAAGAGGCCCTTTGCTCATCCTGAAGGAGAGATGAAGCCGAGGGCTGTGGGTGACCCACGCGGCGTCCCGGATCAAGGCGTCGGGACAAAGGAATGCGGGTGGTTGCTAGACCAGGATCGGCGTCACTATCACTGTCTTCCGCTTCCCTAGCCTTTTCTGCTGCTGCCCTGCGTGCTTTTTTAGCTGCACTTTTCACCAGAGATTGTTTATAGAAATATTTGCCCACTTTCAAGGGCGTACGGACAGGCAAAGGGGAAGGTCCTGGTCTAGGCCTAGGCTGACCTAGCAAAGATGGCGAGGGGGTAGGCCTAGGTTCTAGCACACTTGGAAGTTCAATAGCACCTACCTGAAACACTTCCACATCAGGATCATCACTACTGTCTCCCCCCTCAAATAAATCCTCATTGTCGTCGTCTCCAAAACCAACGAAATCGTCATCTTCGCTTGCACTTATAAATTGTTCTTTGTCCACCAAGCTTTCGCCACTGCTCTCTTCAATATCAAGAATTTCTCGCAGTATAGCACTATCACTCAACAAACGCTTCACTTCCTTTCGTTGAGCATTCTTCTCGGTTGCAACAGGCGTCGAAGTTGCGAGCGGGGTAGAAGTGGTGCGCGCGGGAGGTTGCACCGAATCAGACGCGTCGGAATTCATTTTGGCACTATAACTCGCTATGGCGGCCACGTAGGAACTGATAACGGTAGTAGTTGAGGTTTGGTGGCGCTGCGATCGCCCCTGCAAAGTAAAATTTGGCCGCGCAAATTTTGAAGCACGCTTTCAAGCACAGGGATTTTATAAGGACACCCGGGGTCCAGCTCATCTGCCGCACTGTCATTTTAAAATGCTGCCCGGGCTGGAAGGGTTAACCTAAGACGTGCGCATGGGGGTATGAGACACCACCCGCCTGTGCGCACGTATTTGAGCGGTTCCCATCACTAACATCGTTATTTTACCATAAATAGCATTAATACTTATCCATATGCGCCTATTTTACGTTGATTATAAAGGTATTAACCTGTTACAGCAATAAAACAAGTGGAAACAGCGTTTGGATGGTCAAAATTGGCGATACAGGCCGGGAGTTGCATAATTTATGGCTGAGGCAACCTCCCTCCCCTCCACTCTTCCCCACGTCTGGAGAGAGACTGTCGATCGATACTCTCTCTCTCTCTCTCTCTCTCTCTCTCTCTCTCTCTCTCCTGCTCTCTCTCTCTCTCTCTCTCTCTCTCTCGCTCTCTCTCTCTTGTCTCTCGATCTCTCTCTCTCTCTCTCTCTCTCTCTCTGCTCTCTCTCTCTGTCTCTCTCTCTCTCTCTGTCTCTCTCTCTCTGTCTCTCTCTCTCTCTCTCTCTGCTCTCTCTCTCTGTCTCTCTCCGTCTCTATCTCTCTTGCTCTCTCTCTCTCTCTCTCTCTCTCTCCTCTCTCTCTTCTCTCTCTCGCTCGGCTCTCTCTCTCTCTCTGTCTCTCTCTCTCTCTCTCTCTGATCTCTCTGCTCTAATATCTCTCTGTCTCTGTCTCTGTCTCTGTCTCTCTCTCTATGTCTCTCTCTCTCTCTCTCTGGCTGTATCTCTGTCTCTGTCTCTCTCTCTCTCTCTCTCTCTCATATCTCTCTCTCTCTCTGTCTCTCATGTCTCTGTCATATCTCTCTCTCTCTCTACGCTCTCTCTCTCTCTCTCTCTCTCTCTATCTCTCTCTCTCTCTCTCTCTCTCTCTCTCTCTCTCTCTCTCTCTCTCTCTCTCTCTCTCTCTCTCTCTCTCTCTCTCTCTCTCTCTCTCTCCTCTCTCTCTCTCTCTCTCTCTCTCTCTTGGTAATAGTGATGACAACGCCCTACTTGCAACTCGCTAATGTTAGCACGAAAATAGACCACAGAATCAGGGAATAACAGGGAAAATAGGTGATAATTGAAGGAGGGGGGCGAAGTGGGGAAGGAGGAGATGTGGAAGAGTGATATTTGGCATGGCCCAGGGGCAAAAAAAAAAAAAAAAAGGTTAAAGTTTTTTTTGGGGTGTTTTAAATGGGTTTTTTTAGGCCCAGTATCTTAAGTCTTCCCGCAGTCACCCGGGGAAACTCTTAAGAGTCTTCCCGCACTTTCCGGGTTAAACGGCGACCTTGATTTCGGCCGCTAAATGACCTCCGATTTTGGATCTGACCTCATCCGTACCCCCATTTTGGGGAGCTGCGAACAACTTTCGTTCCATACACCTTTTCGATCGGAGGCCTCCTGCCCCAAACTGCCATTTTTTTCGCATTTTTTTCGCTCCCGTATACTACACAAGTTCTGCCGAAAATTTTATTAAACAAAAATGTCTCTGATTTCCACTAAACTCGCCTAAAACCATTTCCAAAGCCTGGGCTTTCCAACGGTGCCCTACACTCCCACCTGGCACCAAAACTGTGGGAGGAGTTTAGGAACAAAGGTCGGGTAGCTGACAAACAGACAAACATTGACCTTTATTTATGAAGATATTTTATTAGGGTTAGGTTAGGTTAATCTAATCTAATCTAATTTCACACAACCAAAATTACTGTTTGGTGCTAAAAGTCAGGTTTACCATGTTATGTCTTTGGAAGTGATAAGACTGCTAAAATAGCCTAGGCCTAATGCGATTTTGATTATTTTAAACGACACCATTGCAGCGTTATGAGAAACAATTTATTAGGGAAAATAGGCACCAATAGATTCGCCATATTTTTCTCCATAGCCTATAGTCCGCATGGAGGATTTTCGTTATCAACAAATTGAAAAATACCCACTTCACAGACAAATACACCAAAAATCTAAGTCAAAGCGGGGGTGTAGGGGCGGCAGGCGGCAGCCCCCCACATATAATACTAGGATAGGTTAGGTAAGGTTGTTAGGTTAGGCTAATGGGTATAATCCTGTGTAGCGGGAGAACCTGTACATAGCCTATATCTCAATAATGTTACAATATTTTTTTACATTTTACATTCATAAATAGTCCACTAAAATACTCGGTTAGGTTAGGTTTTGGTTAGGTTAGGTTAAAGATAGGCTATTATTCAATGTTTCTTAGTAAATAGGCATCTGAAAAACAGTTCCACCCGCTACACAGGATCTTACCGGCTAATGTCCTTTCAAAGGGGTATACTGTAGGCTAGTAAACACTAGGATAGCCTATACCCGGTCAGAGGTAAGAAGAAGATGAAGAAGAGTCCTGCAGTAGTCTCCTTGAATGCTACCGCGATTTTATGTTAATTTTTGTATAGGCCTATTCCCGCTCATCTTCATCCAAGTGTTCAAACAATATTGCTTGGTTTGACACACTGGCCGCGGTTAACTTCGCGTCTAGGCCTAGCCTATTTTGACGGCGACTTTTTTTCGGTTATTTGCCCCCTGCTGGCAATATATATGATGATAACAATATGTCATGGGGGAGTGAGGGGGGGCAAAGCCCCTCTCAACATATTATTGTATGCAATGGCATTCAAAATAGACGGTAACACGATTGCAAGCGTCCGCCGCCGCCGTGTTTACTTTTATCGATCGCCGTGGTTAAGTTCGTGTCTATTTTGACAGCGATTTTTTTCGGTTATTTGCCCCCTGCTGGTAATATATATGATGATGACAGTAGGTCATGGGGGGGTGAGGGGGGCAAAGCCCCCCCTTAACATATTGTATCCAAAGGCAGTCAAAATAGACTGGAACATGATGGCAAGCGTCCGACGCCACTCCGCGTAGTGTAAACAAGGCTGGCGGTACGCCTGAATTCTACATTTTACCCGAAAATCATTATAGACGTCTTGCGCCGCACTATTAGAAACATAAGAACATAAGAACATAAGAAAATGGGAGTCTGCAGAAAGCCGATTGGCCTACACAAGGCAAATCCCTGTCACACCCAACCCTAATTATAAGGCCTAATTATCTATATCTATCTATTGCCTGACGCCGTGATCCCCGAAGGGGTGGCCACGAACGAACCGCCCCCATGCGCCTCTGTCCCCAGTCAGTCGATGCCCCTCCTCCCAACCAGCACCGCCTTCATTCATATACTTCCTCACTCCATCCTTCCACCTCGCTCTCGTACACCCTCTTAGTCAATCTCTCGCTTTCCATACGTTCCATATGGCTGAACCATCTCAAGTTGTTCCTTTTCACACTTTCCAGCACATCTACCTCCACACCACACCACCTTCTTACTTCCTCATTCGTCTGTCTATCCCTCCATGTAACTCCGCACGCACTTCTCAAGTAACTCATTTCCACCACTCTCAATCTTGGTCTGAGTCTCTTCCCGAATGTCCATGCTTCGCTTCCGTAAGTTAGTGTCGGGATTACCACACTGTCATGTAAGGACTTCTTCACTTCCATACTGACCACTTTATTCCTTGTTACTGCTTTCAACATTCCTACAGCTCTCTTCCCCTGTTGCACCCTCTCCCGCACTTCTTCATCCATAGTCCCATCTTTACTGAACATACTGCCCAGATACTTAAAAGAGCTGACAATCTCCATAGCCTGACCGTTCAACTTCACCTCACACTCTGTGACTTCACCCCTTTCGAAGACCATAACCTTGCTCTTCCCCGCAAATTCCGTTTTTCGCACACTGTTCCAAACTCATTTACCAGTCCCTGCAACTCCCATTCATTATCGCTCATCAGAACTGTATCATCCGCAAACAGCAGTATAGGCAGCTTCCACTCATTTCCCTCCCTTTTCAGCGATACACCAACATCCACTGCTCTTCCTAGTATTTCTTTCATGACTCCATCCATATATACAGTATACAACCACGGGGACATCACACACCCCTGTTTCAACCCAACACTCAGGTAAAAAAAATCGCTCTGCTCATTCTCCACACGTACTGCCGCCTTTGCACCCTCATACATGCTCTTCGCTGCTTTCAGCAACTTGCCATATACTCCGTATATTCTAAGTACTTTCCACATGCTTTCTCTATCCACTCTGTCATAGGCCTTCTCCAAGTCCATAAAGGCAACATACACCTTTTGTTTCTTCTCCAGATATTTCTCCACAACACAATTCAGAGTAAAAATCTGATCTACACATCCTCTTCCCTTCCTAAAACCTCCCTGCTCGTCGCCTATCCATTTCTCCGTTCTCACTCTCACTCTCTCAATCACTACCCTACTGTACACCTTCCCTACTACGCTTAAAAGACATATTCCTCGGTGGTTACCACACACTCCTCTTTCCCCTTTGCCCTTATATAGGGGGACTATTATGCCAGTCTTCCAGTTATCGGGTGCATTTCCCTTCTCCCATGCTAGGTTGCACATTTTCCATACCCATTCGATCACTATCTCACCACCATACCTCAACATTTCCCCACACACTCCATCTGTTCCTGGTTCTTTCCCCAACTTCACTCTTTTCATGGCTTTCAACACTTCTGACCTCCTGATCCCCACCTCCTCCTCCACTACTTCTCCTCTTCTCCCTCCCATACCCCATCCAACTATGTTTGCTGGCTCTTCATTCCTTACATTCGCTCCTGTATTGGCAAAATTATTCCGTCTGTGTACTCATACCTCATGCTTCCCAGTATCCTGGAAAGAATCAAACATCCATCCAGTTCCTAAAAAAGGTGCCTCTTCAGATCCATCAAACTACAGACCAATAGCTATAACTTCCACTCTTGGTAAAGTCTTTGGAATTATATTAAATAATTACCGGTACATAATTAAGCATTTTTAGAATAATAAATTAATTAGTGATAGGCAATATGGTTTTAGACGATGTCGATCAACTGCAGACATTCTTTGCCTTCTTACACATCAAATCAACCAAGCTACAGACCAACATGGTGAAACACATACAATAGCACTGGATATATCAAAGGCATTTGATAGAGTCTGGCATCAATCCTTATTGTCGAAGATGTCACACTACGGCCTTGCATCATTAGTTCCACTAATTTCTTCTTATCTTCATAACAGAAAAATATGTGTAATGGTAGATAGCCTTTATCCTCAATTTCACTCAATAAATGCTGGTGTTCCCCAGGGATCAGTTTTGGCCCCAACTCTGTTCTATCATATCAATGATCTCATATCTACCACTCATAATCCAATACATTCCTACGCAGATGATTCAACACTCCACAGTTCCTTCACATTTACCAGTCTTCACCCTACCCGATCTTATAAATTCAAAAATTAACACTGCAATTTCTCTGAACCACGACCTTTCTAGAATTAATGAATGGGGACAAAAGAATCTAGTTTCCTTTAATGCACAGAAAACTAAGTACATTCAATTTTCTAACCGACAGAATCTCACTGACTCCCATATTTTTTAACTGTAAATATTCCCACTTCCCCTAGTATTGACATTCTCGGTTGTAACATTAACTACTAACCTGCTGGACACATTATGTTAGAAGCATTGCTAAGAATGCCTCTAAAAAACTGGGACTCCTGTACAGAGTTCGAAAATTCTTCACTGACGAACAGTTGGCCGTAATATATAAAAGTCATGTGCGTTCTCAGATGGATTACTGTTCACCTCTGTGGAGTGGAAGTGGAGTGGTTGCATTGAGGCAGTTGGACAAAATTCAAAATAAAGCTATTAGATTAATCAATAACCCTGCAATCACACCAGGACCTTCCTACATTATCCATACGAAGAAACGTGGCATCCCTTGCATTATTCTACAGATATTTTCACAGCAATTGTTCTGAGGAACTTGCTTCAACTGTGCCGCCTCTCCACATCTTTCCCCGTAGAACTAGGGCAGCTGAGAGCGCCCATGAATTTACACTTTCTCCTCCACAATGCAGAACTTCTGCTTATCAAAATTAAATATCCCCAGAAATTACTCTTTGGAATTCACTTCCCTCGAGTTGCTTTCCACAAACTTACAATCTACAACAGTTTAAATACAGTTGTTACAAACATTTTATGAATGGAGGATGCCTTTAGGCACATGGACCTTTTTTGTTTTATCTGTGTTTTTCCTTCCTCCAATCATTGTCTCTTGAAAAAAAAAAAAAAAAACATTTAGCAACTCGTTGAAGTACTCCCTCCATCTTTCAACTCTCTCTTGCTTCTCGGCTAGCATTCTCCCATTCTTATCTTTCACACTCTTACTGTTTCCCTTGCTACCTTCCCTAACTTTCTTGGCTTCTTTCCAGAACAGTTTCTTACACTCCCTCCATTTTACACTCAGATTCCTTCCAAATTCCTCATCTACTCTTCTCTTACTTTCCTTCACTACTCTCTTTCTCTCCACGTACCTCGCTCGTTTCTGCCTCTCCAAATCTTCATTCCCTCTACTACCCAACCACTCTCTATATGCTTTCTTCTTATCTTCCATAGCTATTTTTACCTCTTCTGTCCACCATGCTGTACCTTTCACTCCCCTCCCTCTTCTCCTCACTCCACACACTTCCTCACATGCTGCACAGACCTCTTCCTTAAACACCTTGCTTATCTCCTCCACTTCCTCCATATCTTCCAGGTCGAACCCACCTAGTCGTCTTTCTACTGCTCTCCTGTACTCTTCCCTGATTTCCTCCTGTAGCTTCTCCACCCTCCTCACCATTCCACCTTCCTCTTGCCTCCCTCCAGCTCTCTTCACCCACTTCTTTTGTATCCTAACCTTAGCTACTACTACATAATTATCAGACAGACCCCCTCCAATATACACCCTAGCATCCATCACAGATTTCTTCATTCTTTCATCCACACATATATAATCAATCAGTGACTTTCGTTCCACCACTGTCTTATCCTTCATCGTCCACACTACTTTCCATGTGTACCAGTGTATCATTCTGTGTCGGAAGAAGGTGTTGGCTATCCACAACCTCCTCCCCACACACGTCCACAAGTGCACTACCATTCCCACTCACCTCTGACGGTACCCCCCTAATTATAAACCCAGCTTAAAAACACCATTAGGACTGACCTCACCGAAACGGTCAGAGGTCAGAGAAACGGGGGTCTGCAGAGCCCCACACCTGACAGATCCCCCACACACCCAACCCATCTCGTCCATATGCCTATCTAATTTTATCTTAAAGCTCCTTATCGTTCTTGATCCCACTATAGCACTTGTCAGCCTATTCCACCTATCCACAACTCTGTTACCAAACCAATATTTGCCAATATCTTTCTTGAAACAAAATTGATCTAATTTGAAACCATATGTCCGAGTTCTTTCACTATCACTGAGCTTTAGTAAATTTTTCATGTCCCCTTTATTAATCCCACTAACCCACTTGAATACCTCTATCATGTCCCCTCTAACTCTGCGTCTCTCTAACGAATGTAAGCATAATTTCTTCAACCTTTCTTCATACTGAAGATTTCTATTATTATGGATCATTTTTGGCATTCTACGTTGTACTCTCTCCAATGAATCTATGTCCATTCTGTAATAAGGACACCAAAATTGAACAGCATAATCCATATGGGGTCTCACTAATGACAAGTAAAATTTTAAGATAACATCAGCAGTTCTGTTACTCACACTCATAGAGATGAACCCGAGAATCCTGTTTGCCTTGTTGCGAACGCTTATACACTGTTTTCTTGGCTTCAAATCATTGCTAGCAAACACACCTAGATCTTTCTCACAATCTGAGTTTTCTAATTCCATATTAGCTAGTTTATATTTAACATTTGTATGCATTTTCCCTATCTTTAATACCTTGCATTAGCATTTGTCAATGTTAAACTTCATCTGCCAATTTACTGGCCATTCGTGTAAGGTATCTAGATCCCTTTGGAGGCACTCTATATCTCCATCTGAATCAATTGAAGCCCTCCGAATCATAAGGGGACCAACCGACATTTTTTGAATTTCCAAGCCAAGCACGTGGTGCCATAGCCCAACTTCTCCCCTACACACTGGTAGTCGTTTGGTACCCTTAAGACGAAAACTGTATGAGTGAGAGTCCTGGACGTTAAGGTAACTTTTTCGCCTTTCGGGAACACTCACCAATATCCTGGGAAAAATATAACCTGACACAAGGGGTCCAAACGACACTCAGTTAATCCCTCCATACTCTCACTCTCCCGTACGTAAAAGTACGTTCACTTACCCATACCCTTGTACTTACCTGTTAATTATTAACTACTTACCTGCCTTACCTGGAGTATGGAAATTGGAGGCTTGTGGGTGGGAATGATGGACAATTACGTACACTACCCAATATCAGTGCATTATTATCTTTAAAAGAAACACTTGTGGTCAAAGTGCTGGTAATGTTAGATTTTGGCCATTTTGGCCATTCAAAAAAGGGGATAATTTTGGTTTGGGTGTTTTTACTAAAAATATAGACGTGGAACTCCCTATTTTTACATGCTGGGATGAAAGAGTAGTGTTTCGGCTACCTTCAGTAAAAATATGAAGAGGGCACCTTACCGGGTTAAAGAGTTACACATATTTTGAACTGCCAAACTTTGACCTTGATTTTCTCAGTAGTAAGAAATGGTGGTTGGTCCCCTTATGATTCGGAGGGCTTCAATTGTTCTCCCCATTTTGGTATCGTCTGCAAATTTACTTATCCTACTAGTTATACCTAAATCAAGGTCATTTATGTATATAACAACAGAGGACCTAATACAGATCCCTGGGGGACACCACTTTTGACTGCTCCCCATTCTGACTTCGTACCATTTATGCTGACTCTCTGCTTCCTACCAATTAGCCATGACCTAATCCATCCCAACAACGCCCCACCTATTCCATACGCCTCAACCTTTCTCATCAATCTCTCATGGGGGACTCTGTCAAAAGCTTTACTGAAATCTAAATATATTATATCATATGACTTATCATTATCTACTGCTTCATATACCTCTGAGAAAAAAACTAAGCAAATTAGTAAGGCAAGAACGTCCCTGAGTGAATCCATGCTGAGAAGAATTGATTAAATTAAGTGTGTCTAAGTGGTTTCTAATTTTACTAGCAATAATTGACTCTAGTAGCTTTCCTATGATTGATGTAAGACTAATGGGACGGTAATTGGATGCTATTGATTTATCACCTTTTTTGAAGATCGGAATGGGAGGTTTGACATACCTCCCAACCTACCAAATAGGAAAACCTACTATTTGGTAGTAGTCTTGGAAAATCCAACGTCAAGGCTATTAACCTAATTGCAATGACGACTTGTCTATTTTGACTGCTATGTCGTCATTCCAACCGCGGTTAAAAAGAAAACGTCTAGAGTCTACTCCTTATCTTGCTCTAGGAGACGTTGTACATTAACCAAAACTACCACCGAAGGTGAAAAAAGCATAGAAGAGAAGAAAAAGGGGTTTACCTTAGTTACCGCTTAAGGCCCATCCCGTGTTCCGTCATGTGCAGATCCCTGTCGAACGTGCGCATGAGCGACCCTCTCTTGTCATCACATCTCACGTCAGCAGAAGAACGCGGATGGGCAGGGGTCCGGCGTGAGGGAGGGTATTATGTACGTTGGATTTTCCAAGACTACTACCAAATAGTAGGTTTTCCTATTTGGTAGGTTGGGAGGTACGTCAAACCTCCCAATTTGTTAGTAGTCTTGGCAAATCCAACGTCAAGGCTGCATAACAAATAGGAGGAGGACATCCAAGCCCAACCTACCAAAAAAAAACAATGCATAAAACAAAATTATGAATGACAAAGACACAATTTAAACAAGAGAGTTTAATAAGAGTGAAAAACTGAGGAGTAGCTAAAAAAGAACAGTTTAACACATGCCTGTCATTCATAGTAATGCAAAAACTGGGAGGTTTGACGTACCTCCCAACCTACCAAATAGGAAAACCTACTATTTGGTAGTAGTCTTGGAAAATCCAACGTCAAGGCTATTAACCTAATTGCAATGACGACTTGTCTATTTTGACTGCTATGTCGTCATTCCAACCGCGGTTAAAAAGAAAACGTCTAGAGTCTACTCCTTATCTTGCTCTAGGAGACGTTGTACATTAACCAAAACTACCACCGAAGGTGAAAAAAGCATAGAAGAGAAGAAAAAGGGGTTTACCTTAGTTACCGCTTAAGGCCCATCCCGTGTTCCGTCATGTGCAGATCCCTGTCGAACGTGCGCATGAGCGACCCTCTCTTGTCATCACATCTCACGTCAGCAGAAGAACGCGGATGGGCAGGGGTCCGGCGTGAGGGAGGGTATTATGTACGTTGGATTTTCCAAGACTACTACCAAATAGTAGGTTTTCCTATTTGGTAGGTTGGGAGGTACGTCAAACCTCCCAATTTGTTAGTAGTCTTGGCAAATCCAACGTCAAGGCTGCATAACAAATAGGAGGAGGACATCCAAGCCCAACCTACCAAAAAAACCAATGCATAAAACAAAATTACGAATGACAAAGACACAATTTAAACAAGAGAGTTTAATAAAAGAGTGAAAAACTGAGGAGTAGCTAAAAAGAACAGTTTTAACACATGCCCGTCATTCATAGTAATGCAAAAACATAGACTTGTCTTAAACCAAAAAGGTACTGTACCCAAAATCCCTTTTCTTCAAAAACCAACAAAAACACTGAACACAAGAACAAAACACAATTTTCAATGTGGCAAAAACACTTATGTACTGGAACAATACATAATCCCAAACTTGCAATCCAGTGTTGCAAACCCGTACACCCCCCCCCCCCCTTTGTCAAATAAAACAAAGGAAAAGAACGAGGGACAAGGGGGGAAGACCAGGGATCTTCGCCAGAGCACCAGGAAACACGACCCCCGAGAGCAATCACCGGCCGAGGGGGTCGAACACTGGACACGGAGAGGTAGGAGGAGATGAAGGAATTGATAGAAGACCACAAAACCGCTGAGGCGAAGGCAGGGAAGGATCGACGTGGCAGGAACCGGAAGGAGGCAGCAAAGGATCTGACATCGCGCGCAGAACCCCTACAAACAGGGTGACGGGCACGAACGGTCCGACAAACGTGGCGGCCCAGCTGCACCTGCTAGAGCCTCCCACCTGTCCGAGGAGACACCCACACAGCAGTACCCGAAGGCGGCGCCACAGACGCAACAGAGGAGTGCAAGGCTGACACCGGGCACAACACATGGCGAGGATGCCCACGCCGTAAAGCCTGGACGGCGAAAGGCTGGAAAACGGGGGCCTCCCTCCCATGCGTGGTAACAAAAGGTGGGGAGGAGGCGAACGAGACGCCATGCAAGGACGGGGAGAATCGCACGCAGTCCCGGGGCCGTGACAATGCCGCTAGTGCAGACACCCGATCCCCAGTGGCCAGAGCGACAAGGAAGAGTGGACGCCCGAGCAACGGAACCGGCGTAGCGGCCCTTGTATACGTGGGGGAAGCCAGAAGGACCAGAGCCCGCCCCAGATCCCACAGCGGAGGGACCTGGCGCGGAGGCGGTCGATCCCGGAAGGCAGCCGTCAGGAAGGAATCCAGCACCTGTGGCGGAACGACCAGCCCAGCGACGGACCCAAAGAACCCCCCGGACGGCAGACAAGTGGGTACGTATAGCGTCGACTGGAAAGCGACGTGTACGGAAGAGGTGAAACAAGGAGCGTAGGACGAGGGAAGGAGAGCCAACTGGCAGGCGAGTGGCCTGTAGCCACCTAGTAAAAGACCTCCAGCGGGACCCGTAAGTCCCCCAAGGAGAAGACGGCCAGGAACGCTGCAGGAAGTCAGTCAGGGCCCGGCCGGGGACCGGGAGCCACCGTGCCTCATGAACAAGCACGATGCGAAGGCCAAAGAGGTCCGCAGGACCCCAACCTAGCCCAAGTGGAAGCCGGAGACAGGTAGAGGGACCGGACTCGGGCACCACCGCGGCAACCGGGCGGACCAAGTCCGTGCCGGCCACAGAGGCGCGAGGAGCCAGACGCAGCCGTGGTACAGCCGCAGCTTCGCGAGGACTGGGCACATCAACAGCGCGTCTGGTGGCGGAAAGATGGATATCGACCGCCACCTGTACCAGGCGACCATGAAAGCGTCCGGACCCCCCCCGGAGCGCGAGGCCGGAGGGAGAGGTCCAGAGGCAACTGGCGCGGCACCCCCGATGCGAACAAGGCGACCTCCGGAACACCTCAGGAAGCCGCGAGGTCGGCGAACACAGTCCGTTTCATCGCCCATTCTACAAGAACGCCCTGCCCTCTCGACAGGGCGGCCGCCCAAAGGGTGGCAGGCCCGGGCAGGGAGGAGGCATGCAAGGAGAAGGGGTGTCGGTCCGCGAGGAAGAACAACTCCACCGAGACCCCAATAGAGTCAACGACCTGGAGGACCCCCGCATAAGGAAACAGGGGACAGCTTGTCTGAGTGTCCAACCCGAAGGCCACCGACTTACCCCGAAGGGCCAGCGCGTGGTCCCGCAGGAAGAACAAAGGAACCAACAATCCGAGGGCATAGACGGGTAAGAGGAGGGAGACCCACCCATCTGCCGGGAAGTGGACGTCCCAGGTTCGATTGGGAACCTCACCCAACCTCGCTCGACGTATCTGTGGTTACCCAGACCGTCGGCGGGGGGGGGCGGTCCAGGGCACAGCCGCAGAGAGCGAGCCCCGAGCAACCCAGCGACCGAAGCGTCGGCGAACGGTACGCGGGAGCGGCAGGAGCCGATCCATAGGGGCAACGGAAACACCGCGGTGCCCATGAGGAGGAGGCGGCGTAGCCAGAGGCTCCCTAAGGGAAGGGGCAGAGCGGCCCAATGCAGCGAACCCACGAACGAGTCCCAGAGCCACCCCGGGAGGGAGACCGAGTGCAACACGGCGAGGACCGTCCACCGAAGGTGCACCGCGGCCGGCAGACCCCGGGTCACCGTAGCGCCGGACAAAACCCATGCGAGACCGACCCATGGCACGACACGCGACGGGGTCAAGCGTGACTTGGGAACATCGAAGGGGAACCCTAACCGTGCGATGTGGCGAACGACTGTGAGGGCGTCGCCAATGCACAGGCCTAGGGCGTCGGAAACTACCAACCAAACGGCCAAGGAAAACAGGAGCTGGAGCCCGCTCCTGAGGAGAGGACCCAGAGCCTGCCCCACCAGTGCGGAGAAGATCTGCGGCGCGATGTGGAGACCGAAGGGAAGGCCGTCGAACAGGAACACACGATCGGAAGTCCGAACGGCCAAGAATCGCTGGAAGCGAGGATGGAGAGGAACGAGCCAAGACACATCCTGGAGGGCCAGCGACACTACCCACGACAGAGGGCACAGGGCCAGGCGTACCAGGGGTACCGGCAGCATCCGAAACCGTGTGTGCACGATGTGCCCGTTGAGGGCCGACAGATCCACCACCGGTCGCATCGCGTCGCAGGTCGGCGACGGAACCAGAAAGACACGGGAGAGGAAAACCGGGTGACCGGCGGTCAACTCCCTCGACGCTACCCAGCTCGGGCATGGATGTGAACACGTGGGCCACCTCTGAAGAGATGGGCCGTTGTCGGTGACAAGAGCGGAGTGGGGGTCTGGACGTCCACCTCCAGGTGAGACCCCTCCGCGCAACCCGCCGCCCCCAACGTCCCTCGCGGCTACCGAGGGGCGCAAGGGCGAAAACAACCCGAGGGAGCACCCGAGAGGAGGGGAGCGACCCGGTACGCCCAGGCGAGAAGGAGAACAAGGAGGCCGACCCAGAGAACTACACATTGTGTTGACGTGGAGGTACCCCCGGTACGGGCCGTGCGGGCATGAGCGCCACGTTGACCTCCTCTACCCCCGCCCCCCCCCAACCTCGTCGAAAAGGGCGGGCCACCCCAACCCCAGGCCGGCGCGGGGCTGACCCCTTCGAAGGGCGGCCGGAAGTGGAAGGCCGGCCAGCCCCGACACAGAGGGGATGAAAGGGGCAAGAACAGAAGTGCGAGGCGGAACCGATGCACTGGCCAGCAACGTCCCAGTCCTGCGCCCGTGCAAGGCGGCAGCACTTGCAGCAGCACCCCGAAGAGGACCGGCAGAAGGACGGGACTGAGAAGACCCCGCGCGCGGCACAGCGCGTCGGTGCGTGACGTAAGCAGGGTCCGTAACGACACAGCGCGGCGTCGTGTGGCGGAAGCAGGGGCCGCCGACAGAGAAGCGTAGCATTCCCAAGCATCCTGCTTAAAAAAACCGACGTATATAGCGCAGAGTACAACAAACCCTGACGAATATCCAAGGGGGCCGGCCGGCAGAACGAAGACCGTACCGTCGTGCGGTGCCGAGTTGCCGCGCACAAAACCGCCTTCAGCTCGGGAACCAAAGACACCGCGAGCCGAAGGTGGACCCGCTGAACGCGGTCCAAACCCTCGCGAAGATCGCCTGGCGCAGACGCCTCGAAAAGCCGCAGGTGGTGAACAGACGTCTGGAGGGAACCTAAAGACAAGACAATAAGTCCGTCACCCTCTGCCGCAAGGGAAAAACCTTGGCGACAGAGGGCTGATCCGGGTGAGAGAAGAACGGGGTAGCAATAGAACAAAGTTCAAGAACGGGCGCGCTCATCCAGGACCAGAACGCGCCGTCCAACCCGCCGACAGACACAAGAGGAGGCAAAATCAGGGACGACTCCGGGGGAGGGACGGAAGGAGAGCCGTCGACGGATCGGTGTGTGAAGTCGAAGGCCTCAGCAAACCAGGCCTCCAATGGGAGAGGGTGACCGAGCATGATGGCTAAGCCAGGCGTACCGGCGTCGCACAAACCTGTCCCATAGGAGGACAGACCCGTCAACACAGCCAGGGACTGAACAGCCGGAAGGATGTCAGGGCGGCTGAAGTCTGACCAGAGCGTAGGCCTGCAGAAGGGAGGGGGACCGTAGCAGGGGTAGGTAGGGTGAGGCGCTGAGGGTGAGTCACCGCCAAGAAGGGCGAGAAGAGGGAGTCTTCCATCGACTCCAAGCGCCCGTCGAAGCGTGACACAACCCAGCCCTGCATAGCCGACAATCGATCCGAGAGAGGCTACCCCCCCCCCCCCAGATTGGTCGGCCCGCAGGGGCGAGCGTGAGCGGGAGCGAGACCCACGACACGAACCAGCAGCGTCGCGGCCCAAGGAAGGCGAGCGACGACGGTTGTGTCGCCGTTGAGGGACTCGTCCCCGATCACGAACGGCCGAGGGGGAAACAGCACCATTCCCCTCTTCCAGCGACACATCAGCTCCTGAGAAAGGGGACCCCGAAACCACGCGAAACCCCACCGAGGCAAGAGGAGGGGTACCCCCCTGGCGAGACGGTAAGTGAAGGTCAGGAAGAGAAGAATGAGGAGGAGCAGGACGACGGGAGTGGGAAGGCTGGCCGGGTGAAAGGAGGCCAGGAGCCGCGGGGGGAAACAGAGCAAGGATCCCCGGGGCTGAGATAACAGGGCGGCCCGACACCGAGGCGGAGGAGGGAGGGACCACCACCGTGGGACGAGACCGTGAAGGAAGAATAGGCACTGAAGCAGGTGAAGTAGGAGAAGCAACAACGACATCCAGGCGGACCCTCCTGGACAGTGTAGGAGGAGGGAGCAGAGGGCCAGCTACAGCATGAACAACCGCGCGCGGAGAGGACAACGTAAGAGGAAGTCGTCTGGGCTGGGGAAGCGGGCGGAAGGGAGTAGAGCCCCTATCCGTAGAGGCCAGGGGAGGGCGCACAGGGGCAGAGCCGCTAACCCCGGCCTCAGGGCGAGAACCATGACGAGGGCGATGGGCGGCGTCAAGGCGATCAGGAGGACGACGAGGCGAGCGAGAGCGTGGACGGAGCCGGGGAACCCCCCGACGATGGGACGACCGGCTGCGGGACCCAGGGGAGAGGGCCCGAGCAGGGAGAGGGCCAGGTGAACGGCCTTCAGTCGGGTCAGGGATACCCAGGGCGACGCGGATCCGGTCGGCAACAAAGGCCGGGGAACGGTGGCCCACAGTCCTAATGTGGCGGGAGACCATCGTCCACACCGACGGAAGGGAAGCAGAGGCCACAGCCGCCGCCGAGGAACCAGGGCCATGGAGCAGCACAACCACCAGGGCCAGACACGTGCCACACAGAGCAGGGAGGTAGGCCGTAGAGGACACACAGAGCGAGTGGCGCAAGCAGGACTTGTGGCTCTCCAAGCACGGGGAGCGACAACCAAGGCGAAAGCAAGGCAGCCTACCTGCACTAGAAGAACACACACCATAATCAGCACGTCGAAGGAGTAAGTGGAGAGAATGTCCAAGAAGAACCAGGGAAGGAGCATGGGGAAACAGGAACACACATGCAAACAGGTATCCGTACTCACCCTAAACTGGGAGCACAGAGGTAGGTGAGGAGGGCGGCCGAGGCGGAAGAGCACTAGCAGAACCTGCAAAGATGGAGAAAGTGTTAACCACCACTCAACATCTTACATGCAGGGCCTATAACACCAGTAAAGTGCATACACCAATATAGTATCAGGCAACAAGATGACATAAAAAAGTCAATAGTGAAAGCCAACTATTACCGCAAATTTGCGGGCCAATGGAGGCATAACCGTACCGACACCACCCTCCCGCAATTTTGCGGGACCCCCCAACGATCTCCGCAAATTTGCGGGGAGCCGAAATGTCCCAGAGGACCGAATCAAGCCCCCGCAAATTTGCGGGACCGGCCGAGATGGTCCGGCGCCGAAAAAAGCGAGAGGAGCGTCTAGGGAATACCAAAAGAGGCCCAGAAAAAAGCGTCATCTCCTTATGAACTCCAAGCGACGATGGCCATCAAGCTGAGCAGTGTCTTCCTTGATAATATCCTGACTCAACCGGTCAAGGGAGAGGCAAGGAAGACACACCAGGGGAGAGGAGGCACATCCCCCAGGAACCACCCAACCCACAGAGATAGAGCAAAGCCCATGAGGAGAAGTGGCAGGAAGGGTGGTTTGGCACAAACAGGGGCCCCCGTAGGGTACCCCAGGATTGGGCAAAAGGGTATGAAAGGATGGAGGTGAAAACAGTAAGGGAACACAAAAACCAGTAAATGAAACTGGCGAGAAAAAGGGTGGCCTAGCCGTGAGGAGAGAATGTGTCAGGGGCGAAAAACCCTGTGGTGTGAGGGAGGGGCCCCCGTGGGGTACCCCTGGATATCACGAACCACCAAGCGCCCAGGCCCTTGAGACACAGTGAAGGCTCGAAAGGGGGGACTCGGGAATAACGCTAATAATGCGGCCGACACAAACCCTACAAACAGCACCGCCACCAACGAAATCTCAGATTGTGAACCAACTGTACACCTAGGCTATGAAAATATGAAAACTCATAGGGGCATAGCAATTCCTGAATGAGAAACAAGCTAGGCTAAAATAAGCTAAAAGCTAAACTATGCCCAGACTAACAGGAAAAAAGAATATGAAAAGAGAAAGGAATGAAAAACACCCACGAGGAACGCCAGGCGCCCCCGTACCTTCGGTAGCTATTTCCACACGCGTCTCCATTAAACACACTGAGGAGCCCATTTACGTGTGCCCTAGATCACGTAACATCTGTCTAACAAAAAAGAAGGCCAGATAAGCCGAAACGAACCTAAACAGGGTGAATTAAAGGAGCACAACAAAAGCGACTGCATTCAATGGAGCGCGTGAAAAAATGATGACAAGAGAGGGTCGCTCATGCGCACGTTCGACAGGGATCTGCACATGACGGAACACGGGATGGGCCTTAAGCGGTAACTAAGGTAAACCCCTTTTTCTTCTCTTCTATGCTTTTTTCACCTTCGGTGGTAGTTTTGGTTAATGTACAACGTCTCCTAGAGCAAGATAAGGAGTAGACTCTAGACGTTTTCTTTTTAACCGCGGTTGGAATGACGACATAGCAGTCAAAATAGACAAGTCGTCATTGCAATTAGGTTAATAGCCTTGACGTTGGATTTGCCAAGACTACTAACAAATAGACTTGTCTTAAACCAAAAAGGTACTGTACCCAAAATCCCTTTTCTTCCAAAACCAACAAAAACACTGAACACAAGAACAAAACACAATTTTCAATGTGGCAAAAACACTTATGTACTGGAACAATACATAATCCCAAACTTGCAATCCAGTGTTGCAAACCCGTACACCCCCCCCCCCCCCTTTGTCAAATAAAACAAAGGAAAAGAACGAGGGACAAGGGGGGAAGACCAGGGATCTTCGCCAGAGCACCAGGAAACACGACCCCCGAGAGCAATCACCGGCCGAGGGGGTCGAACACTGGACACGGAGAGGTAGGAGGAGATGAAGGAATTGATAGAAGACCACAAAACCGCTGAGGCGATGGCAGGTAAGGATCGACGTGGCAGGAACCGGAAGGAGGCAGCAAAGGATCTGACATCGTGCGCAGAACCCCTACAAACAGGGTGACGGGCACGAACGGTCCGACAAACGTGGCGGCCCATCTGCACCTGCGAGAGCCTCCCACCTGTCCGAGGAGACACCCACACAGCAGTACCCGAAGGCGGCGCCACAGACGCAACAGAGGAGTGCAAGGCTGACACCGGGCACAACACATGGCGAGGATGCCCACGCCGTAAAGCCTGGACGGCGAAAGGCTGGAAAACGGGGGCCTCCCTCCCATGCGTGGTAACAAAAGGAGGGGAGGAGGCGAACGAGACGCCATGCAAGGACGGGGAGAATCGCACGCAGTCCCGGGGCCGTGACAATGCCGCTAGTGCAGACACCCGATCCCCAGTGGCCAGAGCGACAAGGAAGAGTGGACGCCCGAGCAACGGAACCGGCGTAGCGGCCCTTGTATACGTGGGTGAAGCCAGAAGGACCAGAGCCCGCCCCAGATCCCACTGTGGAGGGACCTGGCGCGGAGGCGGGCGATCCCGGAAGGCAGCCGGCAGGAAGGAATCCAGCTCCTGCGGCGGAACGACCAGCCCAGCGACGGACCCAAAGACCCCCCTGACGGCAGACAAGAGGGTACGTATAGCGTCGACTTGAAAGCGACGTGTACGGAAGAGGTGAAACAAGGAGCGTAGGACGAGGGAAGGAGAGCCAACTGGCAGGCGAGTGTCCTGTAGCCACCTAGTAAAAGACCTCCAGCGGGACCCGTAAGTCCCCCAAGGAGAAGACGGCCAGGAACGCTGCAGGAAGTCAGTCAGGGCCCGGCCGGGGACCGGGAGCCACCGTGCCTCATGAACAAGCACGATGCGAAGGCCAACGAGGTCCGCAGGTCCCCAACCTAGCTCAAGTGGAAGCCGGAGACAGGTAGAGGGACCGGACTCGGGCACCACCGCGGCAACCGGGCGTACCAAGCCCGTGCCGGCCACAGAGGCGCGAGGAGCCAGACGCAGCCGCGGTACAGCCGCAGCCTCGCGAGGACTGGGCACATCAACAGCGCGTCTGGTGGCGGAAAGATGTATATCGACCGCCACCTGTACCAGGCTACCATGAAAGCGTCCGGACCCCCCCCGGAGCGCGAGGCCGGAGGGAGAGGTCCAGAGGCAACTGGCGCGGCACCCCCGATGCGAACAAGGCGACCTCCGGAACACCTCAGGAAGCCGCGAGGTCGGCGAACACAGTCCGTTGCATCGCCCATTCTACAAGAACGCCCTGCCCTCTCGACAGGGCGGCCGCCCACAGGGTGGCAGGCCCGGGCAGGGAGGAGGCATGCAAGGAGAAGGGGTGTCGGTCCGCGAGGAAGAACAACTCCACCGAGACCCCCAATAGAGTCAACGACCTGGAGGACCCCCGCATTAGGAAACAGTGGACAGCTGTCTGAGTGTCCAACCCGAAGGCCACCGACGTACCCCGAAGGGCCAGCGCGTGGTCCCGCAGGAAGAACAAAGGAACCAACAGTCCGAGGGCATAGACGGGTAAGTGGAGGGAGACCCACCCATCTGCCGGGAAGTGGACGTCCCAGGTTCGATCGGGAACCTCACCCAACCTCGCTCGACGTATCTGTGTCTACCCAGACCGTCGGCGGGGGGGCAGACCAGGGCAGAGAGCGCGCCCCGAGCAACCCAGCGACCGAAGCGTCTGCGAACGGTACGCGGGAGCGGCAGGAGCCGATCCATAGGGGCAACGGAAACACCGCGGTGCCCATGAGGAGGAGGCGGCATAGCCAGAGGCTCCCTAAGGGAAGGGGCAGAGCGACCCAATGCAGCGAACCCACGAACGAGTCCCAGAGCCACCCCGGGAGGGAGACCGAGTGCAACACGGCGAAGACCTTCCACCGAAGGTGCACCGCGGCCGGCAGACCCCGGGTCACCGTAGCGCCGGACAAAACCCATGCGAGACCGACCCATGGCACGACACGCGACGGGGTCAAGCGTGACTTGGGAACATCGAAGGGGAACCCGAACCGTGCGACGTGGCGAACGACCGTGATGGCGTCGCCTACGCACAGTCCTAGGGCTTCGGAAACTACCAACCAATCGGCCAAGGAAAACAGGTTCTGGAGCCCGCTCCTGAGGAGTGGACCCAGAGCCCGCCCCACCAGGGCGGAGAAGATCCGCGGCGCGATGTGGAGACCGAAGGGAAGGCCGTCGAACAGGAACACACGATTGGAAGTCCGAACGGCCAAGAATCGCTGGAAGCGAGGATGGAGAGGAACTAGCCAAGACGCATCCTGGAGGGCCAGCGACACTACCCACGACAGAGGGCGCAGGGCCAGGCGTACCAGGGGAACCGGCAGCATCCGAAACCGTGTGTGCACGATGTGCCCATTGAGGGCCGACAGATCCACCACCGGTCGCATCGCGTCGCAGTACGTCTACGGTACCAGAAAGACACGGGAGAGGAAAACCGGGTGACCGGCGGTCAACTCCCTCGACGCTACCCAGCTCGGGCATCGAAGTGAACACGTGCGCCACCCCTGAAGAGAGGGGCCGGCGTCGGTGACAAGAGCGGAGAGGGGGTCTGGACGTCCACCTCCAGGTGAGACCCCTCCGCGCAACCCGCCGCCCCCAACGTCCCTCGCGGCCACCGAGGGGCGCAAGGGCGAAAACAACCCGAGGGAGCACCCGAGAGGAGGGGAGCGACCCGGTCGGCCAGGCGAGAAGGAGAACAAGGAGGCCGACCCAGAGAACCTACACATTGTGTTGACGTGGAGGTACCCCCGGTACGGGCCGTGCGGGCATGAGCGCCACGTTGACCTCCTCTACCCCCCCCCCCCCCAACCTCGTCGAAAAGGGCGGGCCACCCCAACCCCAGGCCGTCGCGGGGCTGACCCCGTCGAAGGGCGGCCGGAAGCGGAAGGCCGGCCCCGACACGGCGGGGATGAAAGGGGCAAGAACAGATGTGCGAGGCGGAACCGACGCACTGACCTGCAACGTCCCAGTCCTGCGCCCGTGCAAGGCGGCAGCACTTGCAGCAGCACCCCGAAGAGGACCGGCAGAAGGACGGGACGGAGAAGACCCCGCGCGCGACACAGCGCGTCGGTGCGTGTCGTAAGCAGGGTCCACAACGACACAGCGCGTCGTCGCGTGTCGGAAGCAGGGGCCGCCGACAGAGAAGCGTAGCAGTCCCAAGCATCCTGCTTAAAAAAAAACGACGTATATAGCGCAGAGTACAACAAACCCTGACGAATATCCAAGGGGGCCGGCCGGCAGAACGAGGACCGTACCGTCGGGTGTTGCCGAGTTGCCGCGCACAAAACCGCCATCAGCTCGGGAACCAAAGACACCGCGAGCCGAAGGTGGATCCGCTGAACGCGGTCCAAACCCTCGCGAAGATCGCCTGGCGCAGACGCCTCGAAAAGCCGCAGGTGGTGAACAGACGTCTGGAGGGAACCTAAAGACAAGACAATAAGTCCGTCACCCTCTGTCGCAAGGGAAAAACCGTGGCGATAGAGGGCTGATCCGGGTGAGAGAAGAACGGGGTAGCAATAGAACAAAGTTCAAGAACGGGCGCGCTTATCCAGGACCAGAACGCGCCGTCCAACCCGCCGACAGACACAAGAGGAGGCAAAATCAGTGATGACTCCGGAGGAGGGACTGAAGGAGACCCGTCGACGGATCGGTGTGTGAAGTCGAAGGCCTCAGCAAACCAGGCCTCCAATGGGAGAGGGTGACCGAGTATGATGGCTAAGCCAGGCGTACCGGCGTCGCACAAACCTGTCCCATAGGAGGACAGACCCGTCAACACAGCCAGGGACTGAACAGCCGGAAGGATGTCAGGGCGGCTGAAGTCTGACCAGAGCGTAGGTCTGCAGAAGGGAGGGGGACCATAGCAGGGGTAGGTAGGGTGAGGCGCTGAGGGTGAGTCACCGCCAAGAAGCGCGAGAAGAGGGAGTCTTGCATCGATTCCAAGCGCCCGTCGATGCGTGACACAACCCAGCCCTGCATAGCCGACAATCGATCCGAGAGAGGCGACCCCCCCCAAGATTGGTCGGCCCGCAGGGGCGAGCGTGAGCGAGACCCACGACACAAACCAGCAGCGTCGCGGCCCAAGGAAGGCGAGCGACGACGGATGTGTCGCCGTTGAGGGACTCATCCCCGATCACGAACGGCCGAGGGGGAAACAGCACCATCTCCCCTCTTCCAGCGACACGTCAGCTCCTGAGAAAGGGGACCCCGAAACCTCGCGAAACCCCACCGAGGCAAGAGGAGGGGTACCCCCCTGGCGAGACGTTAAGTGAAGGTCAGGAAGAGAAGAATGAGGAGGAGCAGGACGACGGGAGTGGGAAGGCTGGCCGGGTGAAAGGAGGCCAGAAGGAGCCGCGGGGGGAAACAGAGCAAGGATCCCCGGGGCTGAGATAACAGGGCGGCCCGACACCGAGGCGGAGGAGGGAGGGACCTCCACCGTGGGACGAGACCGTGAAGGAAGAATAGGCACTGAAGCAGGTGAAGTAGGAGAAGCAACGACATCCAGGCGGACCCTCCTGGACAGTGTAGGAGGAGGGAGCAGAGGGCCAGCTACAGCATGAACAACCGCGCGCGGAGAGGACAACGTAAGAGGAAGTCGTCTGGGCTGGGGAAGCGGGCGGAAGGGAGTAGAGCCCCTATCCGTAGAGGCCAGGGGAGGGCGCACAGGGGAAGAGCCGCTAACCCCGGCCTCAGGGCGAGAACCATGACGAGGGCGATGGGCGTCGTCAAGGCGATCAGGAGGACGACGAGGGGCAGTAGAGGACGGACGACGAGGCGAGCGAGAGCGTGGACGGAGCTGGGGAACCCCCCGACGATGGGACGACCGGCTGCGGGACCCAGGGGAGAGGGCCAGGTGAAAGACCTTCAGTCGGGTCAGGGATACCCAGGGCGACGAGGATCCGGTCGGCAACAAAGGCCGGGGAACGGTGGCCCACAGTCCTAATGTGGCGGGAGACCATCGTCCACACCGACGGAAGAGAAGCAGATGCCACAGCCGCCGCCGAGGAACCAGGGCCATGGTGCAGCACATCCACCAGGGCCAGACACGTGCCACACAGAGCAGGGAGGTAGGCCGTAGAGGACACACAGAGCGAGTGGCGCAAGCAGGACTTGTGGCTCTCCAAGCACGGGGAGCGACAACCAAGGCGAAAGCAAGGCAGCCTATCTGCACTAGAAGAACACACACCATAATCAGCACGTCGAAGGAGTAAGTGGAGAGAATGTCCAAGAAGAACCAGGGAAGGAGCATGGGGAAACAGGAACACACATGCAAACAGGTATCCATACTCACCCTAAACTGGGAACACAGAGGTAGGTGAGGAGGGCAGCCGAGGCGGAAGAGCACTAGCAGAACCTGCAAAGATGGAGAAAGTGTTAACCACCACTCAACATCTTACATGCAGGGCCTATAACACCAGTAAAGTGCATACACCAATATAGTATCAGGCAACAAGATAACACCAAAAAGGTCAATAGTGAAAGCCAACTATTACCGCAAATTTGCGGGCCAATGGAGGCATAACAGTACCGACACCACCCTCCCGCAATTTTGCGGGACCCCCCAACGATCTCCGCAAATTTGCGGGGAGCCGAAACGTCCCAGAGGACCGAATCGAGCTCCCGCAAATTTGCGGGACCGGCCGAGATGGTCCGGCGCCGAAAAAAGCGAGAGGAGCGTCTAGGGAATACCAAAAAAGGCCACAAAAAATGCGTCATCTCCTTATGAACTCCAAGCAATGATGGCCATCAAGCTGAGCAGTGTCTTCCTTGAATTTATCCTGACTCAACCGGTAAAGGGGAGGCAAGGAAGACACACCAGGGGAGAGGAGGCACATCCCCCAGGAACCACCCAACCCACAGAGATAGAGCAAAGCCCATGAGGAGAAGTGCCAGGGAGGGTGGTGTCGCACAAACAGGGGCCCCCGTGGGGTACCCCTGGATTGGGCAAAAGACTATGAAAGGATGGAGGTGAAACAGGAAGAGAAAACAAAAACCAGTAAATGAAACTGGTGAGAAAAAGGGTGGCCTAGCTGGGAGCAGAGAATGTGTCAGGGGCGAAAAACCCTGTGGTGTGAAGGAGGGGCCCCCGTGGGGTACCCCAGGCCCTTGAGACACAGTGAAGGACTCGAAAGGGGGGACTCGGGAATAACGCTAATAATGCGGCCGACACAAACTCTACAAACAGCACCGCCACCAACGAAATCTCAGATTGTTTACCAACGGTACACCTAGGCTATGAAAAAATGAAAACTCATAGGGGCATAGCAATTCCTGAATGAGAAAACGAGCTAGGCTAAATTAAGCTAAAAGCTAAACTATGCCCAGACTAACAGGAAAAAAGAATATGAAAAGAGAAAGAATGAAAAACATATACGAGGAACGCCAGGCGCCCCCGTACCTTCGGTAGGCTATTTCCACACGCGTCTCCATTATACACACTGAGGAGCCCATTTACGTGTGCCCTAGATCACGTAACATCTGTCTAACAAAAAAGAAGGCCAGATAAGCCGAAACGAACCTAAACAGGGTGAATTAAAGGAGCACAACAAAAGCGACTTCATTCAATGGAGCGCGTGAAAAAATGATGACAAGAGAGGGTCACTCATGCGCACGTTCGACAGGGATCTGCACATGACGGAACACGGGATGGGCCTTAAGCGGTAACTAAGGTAAACCCCTTTTTCTTCTCTTCTATGCTTTTTTCACCTTCGGTGGTAGTTTTGGTTAATGTACAACGTCTCCTAGAGCAAGATAAGGAGTAGACTCTAGACGTTTTCTTTTTAACCGCGGTCGGAATGACGACATAGCAGTCAAAATAGACAACTCGTCATTGCAATTACACTCGAACCTCCATTCAACGGACTCCGATTCTCCGGATATCGGCAATTACGGTCAAAAAACGTAGTGGGACAATGGACCCAGCAAAGGACAAAGTCCGTTGCTCGAAAAAAAGTTGGAGCAAAGTCCGTTGCTCTATCTATTTATCTCGCTAATGCACCTACCTAAATCCCTTATACATTAACATAACTATGTCTTATTTGGACTTTTTGTAATCTTTGAATCATTTCTAATATGATGGAATTGAAAAAAATATTATCCTTCCAGCACATAGATAAATAATAAATAAGATAGTCAACAAAATATTTCAACTCTCCCCTCCGTGCCAGCAGAGACGGAAGATTTACGTTTGATAGATTTTTTGTTTTGTTTTTTTCCCTCGATATACACACTCTTTCTATTTATCTATCTCTCTAATTCATCTACCTAAATCCCTTATACATTAACATAACTATGTCTTATTTGGACTTTTTGTAATCTTTGAATAATTTCTAATGTGATGGAATTGAAAAATATAATATCCTTCCAGCACATAGATAAATAATAAATGAAATAGTCAACAAAATATTTCAACTCTCCCCTCCGTGGGAGCAGAGACGGAAGATTTACGTTTGATAGATTTTTTGTTTTGTTTTTTTCCTTCGATATACACACTCTTTTTATCTATCTCTCTCTCTAATTCATCTACCTAAATCCCTTATACATTAACATAACTATGTCTTATTTGGACTTTTTGTAATCTTTGAATAATTTCTAATGGGATGGAATTGAAAAATATAATATCCTTCCAACACATAGTTAATAATGAATAAGATAGTCAAAAAAAAATTTCAACTCTCCCCTCCGTGCGAGCAGAGACGGAAGATTTACGTTTGATAGATTTTAGCTGCATTTTGTGTCACCCCAAAGTCTGATAACCCACTCTCATTAAAGTGTGGTGGCACAAAATGACAAGGGGCGATCCAGACTTTTAAATATATACATTATATGGACAACCTTTCCTGACTATTTTTAAGAATGAAAGTAAATATGCATTGCAGAATAATTATTACAAAGCAAATACAGACAAAATAAAAGCAAAATACCGTAATATACCAAATATCATTAGGTATGTCAGGGACTGGAATAATCGACAACAGAACATATCGGCAATAAATTTGAATATATACAATTTAAGATGTGTTGTGACATTACATATTAGGTGAAATTATAAAACATATTTATTTGTTTAATAGTAGAGCAAGAAATATTCGCATACATAGACATTTCAATAATTCTGAGGAGGAGTAACGGATTAATTACCGTGACGAACACTGATTTTCTGAACTTGACTCTTGGTCAAGGTCACGAGGCTAGATACCCCACCCACCCACCCCTCGATATATCTACGTTCCTACTGGCCCTCACGCAGCCGTGGTGCTTAGCGCGGTCGAACCTATATTTCACAAATGTTATATTTATATATATGCGTGTACTGTTACTTAGTAATATTGTATTGTGTAACCTAATCAACCCGAATGATATACATTTAAGTAAGAATACACCGAAATATAATCGTGATTAGGCTCGAATGGAGTGGCACCGCGGCTGCGGCCAATGTTTATAAACAACATGCTTTAGGCCTACATATCAAGATCAATAATTAACCTCTGAAGTGCGCATGGGGGTAATTGGAAACGTCCCCCTGTGCTGACGTATTTGAGGTGTTTCCGTCACTAAAATATTCATTGTGCCATTAATAGCATTAATACTTATCCATATGCGCCTATTATGGGTTGATTATAAAGGTATTAACCTGAAACAACAATAAAACGAGTGAAAACAGCGTTTGGATGGTCAAAATCGGAGATATAATCCGCGAGTTGTATAATGTATGGGTGAGGCAAACTGCTTTCCCGCCAATTTCCCCCAAGGCCACTGAGACACAGTCGATCGATACTCTCTCTCTCTCTCTTGCACTCGCTTGCCATCAGTGATGACAACACCCTGCTTGCAACTCGCTAATGTTAGCACGAAAATATACCTCAGAATAAGGGAATAACAGGGAAAATAGGTGATAACTGAAGGAGAGGAGGAAAGTGGGGAAGGAGGGGAGGTAGAGGACTGAGATTTTGCATGGCCCAGGGGCCAAAAAAAAATAAAAAAATAAAAAAATAGAAATATATATATATATTTTTTTTTTCGATGTCAAAAGTTTTTTTTTTTTTTCACTCACTCATAAGAGTCTCCCCGCAGTCCGCCGGGGGAACTCTTAAGAGTCTCCCTGCAGCTCCCGGGTTAATGATCCATCATTTCGATATTATTTTGATCTAGTTGAATTTGTAAAAAATTGTGATGACTATTCCTATAATATAATCGCTTACTTTGAGGTATTATATATAATAACTCCGGTAGGTTATCGGCCTTCTATAGGATTATTTATTAGTGGCCCCTCCATCATTGACGAACATGCCTATTACATAAGGCATCCTCTTCAAACACTAATCCGCCGTAGTTTGAATCTACCGCGCAGAGCATTTAAAAACTGAGGAGCCTTCATCATGAGCGCACGCGACCTCACTCATGGCTTCAGTCATTATGAATTGGGTTCTCACTACGAAAAAACTTCGTAAAAAATAAAAACAAAAACAAAATAAGAATAACTATCTAATAAGCTTTCCATCATATCGTGGATGTACTTGTGTGGATTTCTGACCAGACGCTGATTCAGGCGTCATTCCTCCTTCTCTGCTCTGCGCTCAGCCTGCCCGGACGTGTCTCCCCACGCTCCGCTGATTCCGCATTTGTTGCGTCCCTAGTGAGTTTTTTCTCATTTGTTTACTCCGGGATGTATCGAGTAAGGTTAGGATATGTGTAGCAGGAGTGTCCTGGGCTGGTTGCCCGCAGTGCAGTGTATTTTGGGTCGTGTGTTTGGGGCATCTATTTCGGATGTTCCCTCGTGGTCCTGTTGTGGACATGTGAACTTTTTCACAGTTAGTTTCACTTGTGTTGCAGGCGGCTTTCATTACGCGTTAGTTATTGCTGCCTTTTATCTTTCTGATGAGGTAAGCTTTGCTTACTGACGTTCCCAGCGTATTTTTCTTCACTTAGTGAAGTTTTTTCTGGGTCCCGAGTCAGTCTTCCCTTTGCCGGAAGTATTTGCTACAGTGGTGTGTTGGCGGTGGTTCCTGTTGTGATATTTCCAGTGTTTTGTGTATATTTCAACATTTATTATGCCGTCTACTTAGGCCTAGCCAGCCGCGCGTAGCTTTGCCACATGTACAAGTGTTATTGTTTATTATTTATAAATATGCCCTACTGTGTCATGTGTATCCGGGTTTTAGTTGTGTATTGGCTAATTCCTCGGACTATGTTTGTTCCTGGTTTAGTTGTGTATTGGCTAATTCCACGGATTATTGTGTGGACTTAGGTTAGTCGTGCGTGGCTTCCTTCGTGTCTGTTGTACGATCAGATGGTGTCTGTTCGGGGTGGGTTTCCTTCCGGCGGGTTTTTTCTCGGTTTCACCATGAAAAAACCCGGCCGAGAGCCGTGTTGGGCCACACGTGGTTTTCACACAGGCTGGTATTCCCGGCGATGAGGTGTCTGTGGCTCTCCAGGACTGCGTCTCTGTTGGTACCTGGTTTCAGGCACCCTTTGATTCCCGGCGGAATGACTGTACCCATCTATAAAACGTTGTTCATGCGAACATACGTTATGTAGTTTTTCTACCAGGTTTTACAAAAACCACATGAAAAACCTAGCTGTTGTTAAGGGCTTTCCTCCCCGGCGATCTTTTACAAAGAAGTGGGGACAGGAACCTATGGGGTTAACTTTTTGACATCTCACCCGGTGGGTGTACCTTGGTAGGGTGGGATGAACAACTAAGTCAATTAGTTCATTAACCAATCCATTTTAAGTGATACTATATGTATCGCCGCCTTTATACTTACGGCGATTGAAGGTTCAATTAGGGTTAACATCGTTTTTCACACCCGGGGGTGCTCCTAGGTGGAGGAAATAAGGAATTTACAATTCAATTTCGAGTTAACCACTTAATTTAGTGATACAATTAGGTATCGCCGCCTTCAACCTTACGGCGATCTTTTTGTGACAATTCGTTAGAAATCAGATCTCGTGTCAGCCTGCCCTGTGTTATTCTACTAAAATATTTCAAGGGCCGGCGTCTTTATGGGGGGTTGTTTTTGTTCCAAAAATTGAATCTTAAGACAGTCACCACCAGAAAGACTATAATCGCCATGCTGGACAGTTATATTATGTCAGAGGGTATTCTTCACTTTCTTCAAAAGATTTGTTTAGATATTCTGAACCCCGCCGCGTAACGAGCTGTGATCGTTGTGTCATTACATCTCGTTATCCGGTGGGTTATTAACACTTGTGTGCGAACATATTGGGTTAACCTTATGAGCATTAATTCCTGGAAATTTTCTTTTTTTCCAGAGCTGGGCTCCGGCGGACCAATACAGACCCGGCGGTAGTTTCCCCACCAGTCTCTGTCATGGCTACCTCAGCCCCAGTCTTTGCTTTATGCACTACCCCTGCTTGTGCCGGTATCCCTATTTTTGCGCATACCCGTTGCATAAGGTGTGTTAAATGTCTAGACCGTTCAAGGGGTCTCTGGGTAATGCGTAATTGTTCTTTTTGCTCCCAATTAGCTATCAAGGTCCTTTGCGATAATGATAAGACCGCGGCAGTAGCTTTAAGAGAAGTAAGGCAGCAGATGGCAGCCTACACTACGATTGTTGCGCATAAATCACTTCAATGTGACAACGTCCCTCTTTGGGATCGATTGCTATTTGAACACCCTCCCCCTAAACGTTCATCTAGAGTCACGAGTTATAAGCCGGCGGAGACTGGTCAGGGTTCTGTATCTTCGGCTACTACACCAAAACGTCCAAGAGAGCCTACACCCCCGGCGTCCGCCTCATCGTCTCGGGAGAGATCTCGGTCTCGGTCACCTCTCAGACGCCAGTCTTCTAGTCTTGCCTCTTCACCAGCGAGTAAGAAGAGTAGGACGGAAAGTTCCACCAGTGGTCACGGCGAGGATTCCTCCAAATCTAAGAGTAGTTCTCGGTCACACCGTAGCCATAAATCCTCCAAAAAGGATTCCCATAAGTGAAAGTCCTCCCTACATTCACCAGCTTCTAGTGCCTCTCATCGTACCTCTACCTCAGACAAAGTTTGTGTTAGGCCTCAAGGGTCCAGTGCGGTGCCTGTCCCTAAAGAGGATTTACCTATTAATATTCTAACCCTGGAATTGGAAAGTTCAGGGGGTTCAATAATTGAGAATGTTTCAGACTCCCAAGAGAGTGTAGGCCAGGGCCTTGGTGTTTGGCGGTTTGCTCAGCCAAGGTCTGACCACCCACGTCCGACTCAAACGAGTCACACAGTAGCTGATGTCCACAGGGACGCGGCGATCCCATCCTCTATTCCTGACTTATCTTGGCAACAAGGTACCCCAGCTTCGGCGGGGTCTTCTCAGGAGGATCAGGAGGATCAGGAGGAGAAAGACGAGGTTTCAATAATTTCGGAGATGGAAGGGCAAGAGTCAGGCTCAGGCTTAGACACCGCGCAGGATATTAATGATTCACCTGTAAGTTCATCATCTAACCAATTTGTTACTGCGCAAGAAATTAATGGGCTACTTACTGATGCTTTATCTAAAAAAAATGGCCAACAACAGGAAACCCCCACTATGGACTTGGGGGCTCCCACGACAAGTTCTACGGTACGGCCTCTGATGACTTCGATTGCTTTATCTAAGATCCCTAACCCACCCACTCTGTCACCATCAGTGGTTACTAAGCCTGCTACGGCGGCATTGACAACTTCAAATGTCAGGGTCATCACGGACGTCAATCCACCCCCTCTAGACAAGGCGCCTCTCAGAAAGGTAGCTATGCCCTTGCTTTATGGACCAGACGAGTCATGGGTCCTTTTGACCCCCACTAACCCAGAGCTCGCCCAACCTACCTTGTCAGGGGAACTCCCGGTACCGCGTGAGTGGGTCATCCAGGGCAATAAATCAAAGAAATTAAGGGCCTTGGATAATTTGGGAAATGTACTAGACGTAAACATCAAGGCTATACCTAGTTATTATCACCAAGACTATTTTGTGTATGCTACTAAACCAGCTTTACCCCCTGCCTCAGCTTCGAAACTATTTTCAGACTGGTCTAAGCTGGATGGGTTTAATGATATTAAGACTGTCAGCTCTCACTCCTGAACTTGATTTACAGACCGTCATAGACGAAGCAGCTAATCCAGTTTTGAAGGTGGGGCAGATGGGTCCAGGACCTTGGGTAGATTGGGAGATAGAGGCTCAAAACTTTGCAACCACATTTACTTCTAAATCTTCCCACCAGATCCCTCAGGATACTCATTCTTGGTTCTCCATGCCGGTAGGTTCTGCCGGCGGAGTCCCAGCAGCCTTGTTTTCTTTCCTAGCTGCCCCTAAGATTAATCTTTGTGAGCTAAAAGACCCCTTCACTACCCCTACCCCTACTCACCTAGACAGAGAATTTAGGCTAAGGGGGAAAGCTTTTTGCCTGTTCTCTCAGTACATAGTGTCTCAACAGGTGGCTAAGTCTTTACTGCGGTCCACTCAGGCAATCGCAGACGCGGATGCCAGAAGATCGGTTGAATTATCCCGGCGACTGCTCCTCCAGTCGTCAATCCAATCCTTGGGTGACATACGCACCGCCTTGCTTGAGGCGGTACGAGCAAGACAAGATCTCAGAATGTCTTTAGTTCGCAAGCTACCTGATCGCATTGCGAATCAGGTGATCATGTCACCAGTGCTTACTCCCTCTTTAATGTCCCCTGAAGTGTGGCGAACAGTGTTCAATATGGCACAGGCCGTTAAGCACAGTCCCACCCCAGCTAAGAAACCTGCATTTAACTTCCCCAAACCCAGGCCAACTGCTAAAGCTCAGCCAGGGGGATCTAAACCCTTTCTTCTGCCTAAGTCCTCCCACTCCCCCCAAGGTCAGTACAGGCATAGACAGAGTCGGTTTTCAGGTCAGAGAGGACGCGGCCAGCATAAGCCAGGTCAGGGCCAGTCTTCGGCCAACACCAGCCAGCCGGCAAAGCGTCCAGCACCACCAACCCCACCATCAAAAAACTAAAGTCTCTCTCACTCCCGGTGCCAACCTTAAGGCCGGAGGACCCGAGGGTAGTACAGCCGGCGAACCCTTGTCTGCTAACTGGGTCGTTCCGAACGTGTCACCAAGCATGGCCTTTAAACACTTGGGCACGGATGGTGGCACGCAAGGGCATCACTTGGCAGTGGCTCCGGCGACCTCGCTTACGTCAGCCGACAACGGCGAATTTTGTTTCTTTAGAGGTGGAGTTACTGGTCCAGGAAATGATTGCCAAGAATGTCATCATCCCGGTCCCCCCAAATTACCCTGTATTCACGTCCAAACTATTTTTGGTTCCCAAAAGGGACAGTGTTCAGATGAGGCCGGTCGTAGACCTGTCTTATCTGAACCTTCACATTCACAACGAATCTTTCAGAATGTTAACAGTACACCAAATCGGGCTAACACTTCCGCCGGGAGGTTGGATGTGTTCACTAGACCTGACAGACGCCTATTGGCACGTCTCGGTCAACAAAAGATTTCAAAGGTTTTTGGCCTTACGGATCAGGCACCAAAATTTTGTTTTTCAAAGGATGCCGTTCGGCTTGAACCTAGCACCTCGATTATTCACGAAATTAGTCCGGCAAGCCCTGATGCCATTGTTAAAACAGGGGATCAGAGTGTTGTGGTACCTAGACGACTGGCTGGTGGTGGCAGAGACACAACACTTATGCATCAAACATGTCAATATTATTTTAAATCATGTCAAAACTCTAGGCTTCAAGGTAAATCTGGTAAAGTCAAACCTTGTTCCCTCACGAGTAATTCAGTGGATAGGGCTGGTCTGGGACACGGCCGCTCTCACTCTGAGTCAGAGTGTGGACAATCGCAACAGGTTTCGCAGGAAACTGTTCATGTTTCTTCACAGTCTGACTACGACGCGGAGGGTCTGGGAGTCTCTGGTAGGCTCTCTCAACTGGATTCAACTAACTGTCAAGTTGGGCCGGTTCAAAGTAAAACGATTAATATTGGAAGGCAACAAATATTTCCCGCTCTTACCGGCGGGAAAATTATGGCCCATCCCGAAATTAATCCACACCTTGCTAGCGGTCTGGGCAAAGAGGGAAACGTTGCACTCAATAATGTCATGAACCTCTCCTCCACCAACGGTATGGGTAGACACGGATGCGTCAGGCACGATAGGGTGGGGATTTCAGTCAAATCAGGGGCACCAGGGTCAGGGGCTTTGGTCCCACTTAGAAATCTCTCACATCAATGTCAAAGAATTACTAGTCCCCTTGTATTTCCTTCAGGCTCACGGGCCGGCGTTACAGGGCAAGTCGGTGGCCTTCAGGATGGACAATCTGAATGCAGTTTACTGTATTCAGAAACAAGGATCAACGAGGTCAAGGAGGTTGCTAAACGTGTCGGAAGAGATTTTTACTCTCGCCAACAGACTAGACATTTACCTTCACGCATCTTATCTCCCAGGCGTAGCGAACGTCTGGGCAGACGCTCTGTCCCGGAGACAGAGCACGACAGTAGAATGGGAGCTCAAGCAACCCTTTTTCAACCTAATGATTGCAGAACTCTCCCATTCACAAGTGGATCTTTTTGCGTCCGAGGAGACTCACAAACTCCCTCTATACCTCACCCGCCGGGCGAAAACGCCGGCAGGGGGGCCAGACGCCCTAGTGACAGACTGGAACAGATGGAGCTCCATCTATCTGTTTCCGCCGCCAGATGCGTCACTAATGTGCCACGTAGTGAACAAACTACGAGATTATCGAGGCTTAGTCTCGCTAATCGCGCCCCTGTGGCCGGCGCAGTTGTGGTACCAGCAATTGAAAACGTGGTGCCCGGACCCGGTGTCGCTCCCGGTCGGGTATTTCCACTTAGACACGATTGGCAACCTAGCGACCTCGCTGACTTTTGCATTATGGACATTCAGGAGGCCAAGTGGCTAGCACCATACGGTAGAGATGTGACCAATAAATTAATCAATCAATATACTCAGTCTACGAAACGACAGTATCACTCACATTGGCAAGCTTTTACTTCCTGGATCATCAGAACGGAACAGAATGTGCCGTCAGTGGCTTTAGTTTTCAAATTATTTAAATTATCTGTTTGAGCAGAAACATTTATCTGTGGTAACATTAAAAAATCACTTAACTGCGATTAGAGTGCCCTTTTTAGACCTGACAGGTCTCTCCATACCGGTGGCGGAGGAAACAGGTTTTATGAGAGCTTGTTTTAAACTTCGCCCACCTCCCCGTCAGCTCATGCCTACTTGGTCTCTCGACAAAGCCTTGTCTTTACTTCACTCTCGTCTGTACCATAATACTGCAGACTTTGCATTACTCTTAAAAAAGGCGGTTTTCCTTATGGCTTTGGCCACCGGGAACAGAGTGTCTGAGCTGGCGGCGATGAGCAACACACCTAATTGCCTTAGGTTTGGCAGACTTAATGAATGTATTTACATTGCACCTTCCCCAGGTTTTGTAGCCAAGAATGAGCACAGTGCACACGTGTTTTCTGAGTTCACGGTGCCGGCGTTAAAAGGGGAAAGGTGCATCATAATCTATGTCCAGTGCAAGCTCTAACCAAATATTTGAGAGTAGCTCCTCTTAACCCCCAAGGTGCTTTATGGGTAGCAAGTACGGGTAAACGCTTACTTAAACGACGATTAGCCTCTCTTCTGGTCGAAGTCATTAAAGAGAGTAATCCCGGCGTTGTGGGTAGGGCCCACGATTTACGCAAATGGGCAGCTTCTTTACGTTTCCTGAAATTTGTTTCAGTAGAAGATATCGCGTCCACTCAGTTGTGGGCGTCTAATCATACGTTTTTGTCTAGATACTTGTCAGTTGCTCTAGACAAACCTTCCTTACCATGTATAGCTTTAAGGCAGAGGGTCTAGGTGGCCCTGCAGTCACTTTTGTTTATTTTCACGAGAAGGGGGGGGGTGCAGTCAGTTGACATAGGACACGCTAGACCCCGCCGGAGTATGAGAGCTGTGATACAATTTAAGGTTAATGTGATATGAAAATTTCTCAGCGAGAAATTGTGCTAGTACATTGTTAGTACAAAACAACGGTGTTGTTATAGTAGTTTTAGCTGCGAAAGCAATCTAATATTAGAATAGTGGAGATCCTTTGCAATTTACCTCCACGATTATTTTGGGGTTTATTATGTGCACATATAAACTTATAACTTGTTATTTTTGTCACCACTCGTTGAGTGGGGTGCCTTTGTAACTACAGATCTGTGTTCAGAATCTTCAGGGTTACCCATTTTTTGTCAGGCAGGCTTCTTTGAAGCACGCACCTGCCTGAACCCCTTTTTCTTGTATATTTTTGGCCTACGCCATATTTAAATATATTTTTCAAAAGTAAGAATACTATGTGGTTGTTTTTTATTATCTGCTTTTATAGAGTTATGATATGATTACGAATGTCCCCCTCCAGTCTTAGAAATCAGGCATGTTCGTCAATGATGGAGGGGCCACTAATAAATTATAGGTTTGACTCCTGTAAGGAGATAAAGAAAACCTAATATTTAGTAGTGGCCCCGTAATCATTGACGACTGGGGCCCTCCCGACCGTCCCCTTCCCATTCGTTGATGTATTAAGGATTTTGGTTTACTTGATATGTCAGTGAAGGAGGAATGACGCCTGAATCAGCGTCTGGTCAGAAATCCACACAAGTACATCCACGATATGATGGAAAGCTTATTAGATAGTTATTCTTATTTTCTTTTTGTTTTTATTTTTTACGAAGTTTTTTCGTAGTGAGAACCCAATTCATAATGACTGAAGCCATGAGTGAGGTCGCGTGCGCTCAAGATGAAGGCTCCTCAGTTTTTAAATGCTCTGCGCGGTAGATTCAAACTACGGCGGATTAGTGTTTGAAGAGGATGCCTTATGTAATAGGCATGTTCGTCAATGATTACGGGGCCACTACTAAATATTAGGTTTTCTTTATCTCCTTACAGGAGTCAAACCTATAATGACGCTTCTTTTGGACATTCTGAGGATATAGCTAGGTACATTTATAATTATCACATCCAAATCGATTATTTGTATATGGATATATACACAAAGTCTTAAAATTCTTTCATCATTACCACCAGGCCCACCCTCATTAACACTGAATGCGCTAAAGCCCTAATAGGCCTAAATGTGAGAGATACGACATTTGGGCAGAACAAATCTTGTAAACAGGTGGTTTTTCAACACAATGGAGGTTCGGTCTTCTCTTTCTTGCGCAAGTGAAGTCGGATGTCGGATTCACTCGGATTTCGTATCCAAGCAACAAACTCCTTGACGTGGCAGATTCATGGAGTTCAGTTTACTTGTTTGTTTGTTTTTGTATATGTTTTCTAGTTTGATATCGAGTCTTTCATTATTTTTGCTCTCTTTTTTTGGGGTTTGACTGGAATATTTTGTTGTGAACATAAAATTAGGGAATGTTTGGGGTAGGCTATGGTACATACGGAAGGATCGATCGACCAATATCCATTTTCCCCATAGGTTATGTGTTTCACATAGAGCGATTTCACATAGAACGACCTCGTTTATCGACCAATTTCTCGTTCTATGTGGGACCCTACTGTACTTGAACATTAAAGCTACAGATGCTTCGGTTTGAGCCGTTTCTACTATCCAGGCTGTAAAAGATTTCCAATGTGATTGGTACTGCCGCCTGGTCGAAAGAGTATACCGATTTAGAAACTTATTAGTTACACTTTCACCATAAGGGGTTAACCATTTTGCGTTTTGAATATCCAACAAGCAAAAGTCAGCGAGGTCTCGAGGTTGCCAATTGTCTCTAAGTGGAAGTACGAGATCGGGAGTGACACCGGACTCGCACCACGTCTTCAACTGGTGGTACCATACCTGAGCCGGCCAGAGAGGCACTATCATCAAGACTAAGCCCCGATAATCCCATAGTTTGTGAACTACCTGACACATGAGTGATGCGTCTGGAGGCGGAAACAGATAGATGGAATTCCACCTGTTCCAATCCTCCAGTAATGCGTCTGGACCCCCCGCCGAGGTTACCTCCCGGCGGGTTAGGAAGAAAGGAAGTTTGTTGTTCTCCTTGGACGCAAATAAGTTCACTTGTGGACGGTACGGCTCTGCAATCATCTGATTGAAGATGGTTTGCTTGAGCGACCATTCTACTGTTGTGCTCTGTCTCCGGGACAGGGCGTCTGCCCAGACATTGGGTACGCCTGGCAGGTATGATGTGTGAAGATAAATGTTCAGCTTGTCTGCCAGAACAAATATCTTTTCCGACAATTCTAGCAAAATTTGAGACCTTGTTGACCCTTGCTTTTGAATGCATGTAACCGCATTCAAATTGTCCATTCGAAAGGCGAGTGAATTTCCTTGCAACGTGTAACCGTGCGTCTGAAGGAAAATTAATGGGACTATTAACTCTTTTGCGTTTATGTGAAAATTGTCGTACTGAGACCAAATTCCCTGACCCTGATGCCCTAAATTCGACTGATAACCCCAGCCTATTGTCCCCGAAGCATCTGTGTCTATCCATACCGTGGGTGGAGGAGACGTCCACGTCATTATTGAGTGCAATGTTTCCTTCTTCGCTCAAACCGATAGTAAGTTGGGGATAAATTGTGGAATTGGCCATAACTTTCCCGCCGGCAATAGCGAGAAATGTTTGTTTCCTTCCAGGATTAATCTCTTTACTTTCAACCGGCCCACCTTTACTGTGAGTTGAATCCAATTGAGAGAACCGATCAAAGATTCCCACGTCCTTCTCGTGGTAGTCAGACTGTGGAGAAAACGAAACAATTTCTTTCGAAATCTGTTTCGATTGTCCACACTCTGACTGAGAGTAAGATGTGCTGTGTCCCAGACCAGCCCAATCCACTGAATTACCCTTGTTGGGACAAGGTTTGACTTTGCCAAGTTGACCTTGAACCCTAGGGATTTGACATGATCGAGAATTTGAATGACATGATTTTTGCATTGAGCCTCTGATTCCGCCACCACTAGCCAGTCGTCTAGATACCACAACACTTTGATCCCTTGATTTAGAAGTGATAATAATGCCTGCCGAACTAACTTTGTAAATATTCTTGGGGCTAGGTTCAGACCGAATGGCATCCGTTGAAAGACATAAGTCCGATGCTCTATCCTCAAAGCGAGGAATTTTTGGAACCTTTTGTTTACCGGGACATGCCAATAGGCTTCTGTCAGGTCTAACGAGCACATCCAACCTTGCGGCGGAAGTGTTAGTCTGATCTGGTTCATAGTGAGCATCCTGAACGATGCGTTGTGAATATGTTCGTTCAGATGAGATAGGTCTACGACTGGTCTCATCTGAACACTGTCCCTTTTCGGTATGAGAAAAAGTTTGGATGTGTAAACTAGGCAAGTTGGATTGACCAGGACAATGATATGCTTGGTGATCATCTCCTGAACTAGTGACTCCACCTCTAAAGAACATGATTGATTTCTAATGGTTGACGTAAACAAGGTCGCCGGAGCCACCGCCAGGTTATGCCCTTGCTTACCACTGTCCTTGCCCAAGTCTGCCGGGGCCAAGCCCGATGACACACCCGAAAAGACCCAGTTACTTGACTGGGCTTGTCCGGCGTAACTTCCCTCTGATCCAACTCGCCCTCGACAGGCCCCGGGAGTTAGAGAGTTTGTATATATGACTAGTTTTTTTAAGGTGGTGGGGTAGGGTTAGACGGCTGGTTAGTTTTGGCAGGAGTTGAACCTTGCCCTGACTTATGTTTGGGTTGCCCCTTAAGCCATCTTCCTGAACCCTTACCCTGCTTACCTTTGGCTTGAGTGTGTCTTTGTGCTGGAGGAGACCTTGAGCCCTGAAAGAACTTTACCTCACTAGGTTGAAGCTTCTGAACAATTTTAGGCTTGGTATAAGGTTTGGCAAATTTAAAATGGTCCTTCTTGACGGAGGAAACACCCGGCCTAGCGGTATCTACCAGATTGAAAACTGTCCGCCAAGTATTAGGACATACTAATGAGGGTGTCAGTACTGGTGAAAGAATTACCCGGCGACCAATGTCTTCGGGTAACTTCTTCACCAGGTAGACTCTGAGGTCTTGGCGTGCACGAACTGCCTCTAATAAGGCTGTCCTGAAGTCGCCTAATGTCTGTATTGAGTTTTGTAGCATGATGCGCCGGGATAATTACATGGCTTTCCTAGCGTCTGAGTCATTAATGGCTTGTGTAGTTCTAATGAGAGACTGGGCAACCTGTTGACTCAGCAGGAATTGAGAAAAGAATCTTAAAGCATTTTGGCGCAGTTTATAATCTTTATCTAGATGCGCCGGGGATGAAGTTGAAAATGGATAATTTAATTCCCATAAGGCTAATTTGGGTGCTGACAAAAACTCTAAAATGGCAGAAGGGACTCCCTCGGCTCTAGCTACCGGTAAAGAAAACCACGAGTGTATTTCCTGTGGTATTTGATGGGATGATTTAGAAGGGATAGTCGCGGCGAACTGCTAAGCTTCAGTTTCCCAATCTACCCAAGGGCCTGTGCCCACCTGCCCCATCTGCAAGACTGGGTTACCGGACTGATCATTAACCAGAATTGTATCCATTTCCGGCGTTAGTGACGCAAGGGCTTTGATATAATTTAAGCTGTCACTTTTGGTCCAGTCCGCATATAGGCGGTGAAGAGGAGGCAGGTGGAAGAGCAGGGGTGGAGATTTTTTAGTGGCCCCTCCATCATTGACGATATGCCTATTACATAATAGAGCCCTTTCAAGCCCTTGCGTTAGCTGTTTGAAACAACCGCCGCAGGGAGGGAGAGAGGAACCACATCGTAAGGGTACCCTTATTCTTTTATGGAATCGCCATTATGATTGGGTACTCACTACGAAAAAAAATTGTAAAATATAAAATGAAATAAAATATTAGAAATACTACAAACTAAGCTTCCCAAAACTTGTGGATGTTTTCTCGTGTGGAGTATCCTCCATGAGACGCTGCTCCGTGAAGCGTCATCCCGTTTTCCTCTCCCTGCGTCCGGGCTGTGTGGACGTGCGAGACCGTCTCTCTTCATTCTGCATTCGTTCGCCTCTTAGTGAGTCTTTTGCTCATTTGTATCTATCTGAGATGTTATAGAATAGGTTTAGATTAGTGAGAACGGTCGTCCCCATTGGCACGGTCGCAGGAAGTGTGTTTAACCCTCCAGCCCTGGCTATTATATTATATAATTTCCCCGAAACCCGGGGGTTTTGGCCGAAAAACTTCTATGCCTAGGCTACCGTATTATTGTTATTTTGACTGCTTCCGCATTCCCGCGCATCCCCCAAGCGTATATGTGTTTCGTACCTGTAGAATGGCGTTAAGTAGAGCTCTCTAAGTCAACTGGTTCAGTTGTGATGACGATTTCATTGGAGATAACTTTGTGGCAATATCAGCCACTTTACTCTACTTTTCGCTACTTAACAATAACATACAGGCACACACGAACAAGCGTCGCTCTCCTTCTTGTGGTCGGAGATGCGCGGCGTCGGTCCAGCCGGCTGTTGTTTACATGCGTCGGACGGACGCCTCGCACACCAAGCTTACAGGCTTTCAAGCTGCCGGAGCCTCAGCACCCTTCCGGGTTACGTGTTTTTTTTTTTTTATGGAGGCCTCAGAGCCCAACCGGGTCTGGGGGGTTAATATAGGGTACAATACAGTATGTGATGTGACGTCCATGCGGTCCGCGTCGGACCCGGGCGCCTCTGTGTTAACTGGGAGGTTTGACACTCTCCCAATACCAAAGAAGGAAAACCTTCTATTTGGTAGGTTGCCTCAGAGTATCCTACGTAGAGCTATATACTTATCGTATAATTCCGTTCTGCTCTGGAGCGGGCAATTATCGTAATCACTAGCGCGATTAAATCGATAACATCTAGAGTAGCACCTTACTCTCTCTACTAGGTACGTTGTACACACTTTTGAGGCTACTATTTTAAGGGAAATGAAAATATTGATGAGAAAGAAAAGAGAAAATTGTAGAACATTGTCCATCCTATCTGGCTCCTTAAGCCGTTGTCACGGGTCCACCGCACAACCCGACCGGGTTCATTAGATCATCCAGGTATCAAGTTAATTAGACAAGATTGGATGGGCAGGGGTACGGTGTGAGGGCGGGATACTATAACGTTGGATACTCCGAGGCTACCTACCAAATAGAAGGTTTTCCTTCTTTGGTATTGGGAGAGTGTCAAACCTCCCAATTTAGTAGTAGCCTCTACGTCTCCAACGTAGAGCTAGAGTAACAAATTGGAGGCGGACATCCAAGCGAAAAAACACAAACTTAGCCCTTAGGAAATATCAGGACCATGGAAAGACCGACTTAAACAAGAGAGTTTATATAAAGAGTGTACAGACAGGTGCATATCAAGAGAGGTCAAGTACAGTCAAGTCTTATTCCATGAGATAACTTAGCCTAAGACAAAGAATGATGCATTTCATAATGATGAATATAAATTCCAGGATCCCCCCCCCCCCCTCCTTCCGGAAGAAAGCAGGACGACCCATACTGTAACGAGTAAATACCGGCATACGCCGAATAGGAGTACCGTACAGGATGTGACGAGAAATTACATGAGCAGTGTCAGTGACGAGCACTAAAAGCCATATGAGAAAAGTTCAGTGGTATGAGGACAAGACATACCGAAAGAATGTAGTATACTTAAGACTAGAAAGTATATAAAAAGCTTAGCCCAGTTATTAATCTTTAACATAGGTGCAAGTATGGGTATAGTGCAATGCCCTTCCCTCCCCCCCCCCCCCAATAAGGGAAGGACAGGACAGGAGAAGGACAAGAGACAGAAGGAACCCTGCAGGTAGACCCCGAGGGAACCTGCAGGCCCAACGCACTACAAGGACGCCCCGGTCTGTCGGTGGACCACGACAGAGAGGAGGAGACAAACGTGGTGGGGGAAGACCAAAGCCCTGTGTCGGCAAAGTCCGGGCGAGAAAAATCAAGTAAAACCTGAATGTAGCAGCATACGAACGGCATGAGCTGTGCCCTGAACGTACGGGTTACTGGCCCGAAGAACCCGACACAGGCGAAGTCCCACAGCACGGCAATCAAGCCTCCTATCGGACGTAGGCGCCACCCGTAACGTCAACTTTGACACTGGCCTGGCCGAGTACATATACGTATGCAGGGTTTGAACCGGGCATAACGGACGATGAACCCTACCACGTGTGGAAGCCGGTACAGGAAAGGCCTAAAAAAAAGTGAGTGTCGCGTACGGTTGTAGCTACAAAACGAACAGACGGAGCCAAAGTAACTGACCCAAGGACAGGAGAAAACGTAAGCAATGCCGGGTCCTAGACACAGCAGCCATCTCCGAGACACCGTCACCCGCCGCCAAAGCCAGAAGGAACAGTGTCATGGCATGGAAGTGTTCAGGCGCGGGGTAAATAGTGTAAGAGGCAGACGAGAGCAGTGGGAGAGCCTCCGCCAGAGACCACTGATGAGGAATCTGACGCGGGGTAGGCCTAAGCCCAAAGCAGGCCCGCATGAGGAAATCCAATGCCCTGTGAGGAACGACCAACCCCGTGAATGACTCAAACGGTACCCAAATGGCCGACAGGCGGGTCCTAAGCGTGGTGCATATTTTGGGATGCATCTCAAAAATAACCAAATGAGGTAGGGAAACACAAACGCCACCGACAGGCGTGTCCGTGATGTGTTGGTCATCCCAGAAGGAAAACTGTGCCAGTGAGAGACAGAAGTCTGCCACTGAGAATGTGTCCAGTGGAGAGGATTTGACAGTCAAAGAACGACTAAACGTCGGCGGCCACCCTGCCTCACAAACATCCACGATGTGAAGGCCAACGAGGTCCCTAGGTCACCAATCGATCCCAAGTGGAAATCAGGGACCGATAAGGGAACAGGACTCGGGCGCCACTGCCACAGCTGAGTGGACCAGGTGTGTGCCGGCCAGATGGAAGTGAACAACCAAACAAAGTCCATGTACCCACTCAGCCTGTGGAGGACTTTGCACATCAAAAAGGGCGTCGGGTGGCGGAAACACAACGAATACGGTGTGTTGGAAAGACCAAACTACCCGGGTGCTCTGTCCCATCGACAGAGCAACTGCCCATAGGCTGGCAGTCCCGGGGAGGTAGGTTACACGCAGTGTGACGGTGTAAAGGAGTGTGTGGTAAAACAGGTACCCCGCCAGGTCCTGAAGAACGAAAAGACTACGCATTCACCTGACTCAGGGTGACAGGCGTGCTCGACCAGTCACAGTCGAGGCCTGCCAACGGCACATCGTGCGACGGTGGAAGGCAGGACCCGGGAACGGCGACTTGGAAACCGAACCGAGGAACGAGGAGGAACAAGGAGAGCGTCGTGTACACAGGATGTGGGAGAGTTCGAGGAGAAGATCCCACCCACCAAGGAAAAAGAGGAGCGGAAGACCCCGAGTGAGCAGGGGAGGTAAGGCCAGTCCGACGAGGGTCGTAAAGACACGAGGGGCGACATGGAGACCGAAGGGTAAACTGTCGAACGTGACATAATTAGAGTCATCAATACGAGGCACGACAGGTCGACCACCGGTCATAACACCTCGCTGTCCGTCACGGAGACCAGAAAGACATGCGACAGGAAGCCCCGCTGGTGAGGCGAGACTTCCCGAATAATCCCATCCACGTGCATGGACAGAATAACTGAGGCAACGTCTGGGGAGACAGGCCGATGTCACGCAGGTCGTCGGAGTGGAAACGTGGACCGGCACCTCGAGGACAGACCCCGCCGCATTACCCGGCGTGCCCACGAACGGCGAAGCTAAACCGAGAGTGGGGACGCAAGAGCCGGTATTGGCCCCGAGTCTGGCGGCCTCGTTACGAGCCGGTCTGCCGACCTCAACTAAGAGGAAGCGGTTGAGGAGGGTCGTGACATCCCAGGCGGACAGGGGAGTGAAGAGCCCCGCAGCAGCAAAGAGGGAAGACCCCTGCCATGCAGGGGCAGAGAAGAGCCCCTCCGGAGGGAGCACAGAAAGCAACAGCGACGTGCGGACCTCAGCCGGCGCCAGTGTACAGAAGGAAAACCACAGAGACTGGCGACAATGCGCAGCCTCATGGAAGGGACACTGAATGAAGCTGACGGAGGCGATGGCGAGCTGGAGTCGCACACGCCCGAATTGGGCGCCACCCTTCCCGAGCACCATAGTCGGTGGGGCTACAATAAGCCTGAGGGGAAGCCGAGCTAGGTGCAGTCGCTCGAAGAGGGTGGAGAGCATGCGAGCAGTGCGCCGCCAGGGCTTGTGAACTAGTTCCAGGGCACCCTTCTCTGGTGGCGTGAAGGAACGTGGCATACGTTCAGAAAGATAACGTAGGGGCAAAGAACCAGGCCCAAAATTTAGGTGAAACCCCGGATGAAGGCATGACGAGGCTCGACACGAAGGAGCAGCCGACAGGAGGGAGTGGAGAAGAACTCATCTCCGATCGAACCCCGAAGTCGATGCCCTCCGTCAGCCACAAGGAACAGTAAAAGATGAACTATGGAATGACACTACTGAAACTCATACGAGGCCGACAGAGTGGGCGCGTCGACATGTACGTCGTGCCAAGCAAAGGCTTTGAGCTGTGCCTGCCAACTCGCAGGCACCGGGCGCACCCCTTGTGCATGTGTAAGAGCTCGTTCCAGGCGGGATGCCGCCACGTTCCCCCACGATGACGGCTTCCCGTAAAGGGAAGGGAAGCGACGTCCGTTAGGGACCTGAAACGTCCCGAGGGACGGAACGTGGACAGGTCGACCAACCAGACCCAGGCGACACGCAGGGAGCACGACTAAAGTAGTCGATGCCGCCGGGAGCGAGTGGGAGGACGGACAACCGGAGCAGCAACCACAGGTAGAGCAAGTTACGTAGGCAAGAACACCGCCCAGTACAGAAGCACGCCCGGAGATCGTACAGGGGAAGAGACAGGGCGGCGTGGAACCGGAGACCGTCGGCGACGTAGTGAAGTAGAGCGGCGTCTCCCCTATGACCCGGCGTCCTCGGAAACAGTAGGGACGTCCGAATGAGGCACCGGGGGAAAAGAATTCAGGCGCCAGGGAGACAGCAGAGGGAAAGGGAAGCATGGCACGCACCCCTTCGTCTAGGAAGCGCGGAAACCGTCGGAGGTGGTCCTTGACAGAGAGAGCGAAACCCCGATCATGTAGCGCAGAGGCGAGACCTTGCCTCTACAGTGTACAAAGGAGTACAAAGTACAAAGGAGTACAAAGTACAAAGGAAATCAAGCAACAACAGATCTAGTGACCCTTCTAGGTTGCTTGTCCTCCAAAACACTGAGGATCAAGTGTCCAAACAGTGATTTAGAGTGGGTAAGGGAACATTGGAAAGGGAATTACTGCCCTGGAACTAATGTCCGTGGCAGGATTAGGAAGTTAGTAGGGGACAGATGGGTTAGTAACTGAGGGGGGGATAAAATAAAGTTATTCATTTACAAACGCAGTCAGTCGCGGGTTTGATGCGAGATATTTGTCTAAGCGGAGTTTAAATGAATCAACGGTGATGCAGTCTATAACGTTTCGGGGAAGCCCATTCCACAAGTTGACAACTCGATTGAAGAAGAAATTCTTAGATTCGTGTGAGTTAAAAGATTTACCAATAATTTTGCAACCGTTTCCCCGCGTGTAATTAGATTGGTCGATAGTGAAGTACTTACTACAGTTCATATTGTCGATGCCTTTGATGATTTTGAACACTTGAATTAAGTCACCTCTTAATCTGCGCTGGGTTAAAGGAAATAGATTTAATTCTCTAAGACGCTCTTCGTATGGTTTGTTCTTTAGGCTAGGTATCATTTTGGTAACTCTACGTTGAACTCGTTCTAGCTTGTTTATATCTTTTTGGTAATAAGGGCACCAGGATTGAACGCAGTATTCCAGAAGAGGGCGGACTAAGGAATTGTAAAGGGTTAGGATAACTTCTTTGGATTTATGCTCAAATGACCTGCCTATAAAGCCAATTATTTTGTTTGCCTTCTTAACAACTTCTGAACATTGTTGACTCGGTTTTAGGTTACTCGATATTGTTACTCCCAGATCGGTTTCTCTGTTTACATTCTTAAGCTGAGTGCCATTCATCGAATAGTTTGCTTTCTCATTTAGGTATCCGATATGTAGTACTTTACATTTATCCGCATTGAAACTCATTTGCCAAATTTGGGCCCAACATGACAATTTATCTAGATTGTGTTGCATATCGTCAACTTGTTCTTTTGAGAGTACGCTATTTGCAATTTTTGTATCGTCAGCAAATTTTGAGATTGTACAGGTGAGACCCTCATCTATGTCGTTGATGTAAATTAGAAAGAGAATTGGTCCTAGTACAGATCCCTGGGGTACCCCGCTACTTACATTGGTCCATTTAGATGCCTTACCGTTTATGACTACTCTTTGCTTTCTGTCGCTGAGCCAATTTTCTATCCATTTCAACACACCGTCTTGTATTCCATGCGCTTTTAGTTTTAGCAGTAAACGTTTGTGGGGGAACTTTGTCAAAGGCCTTTTGAAAATCAAGGTATATAATATCTACAGCTTTACTCTCATCGTAGAGGTTGAGGATATCGTGGAAGAAGTCTAAGAGGTTTGTTAAACAGGAACGTTTTTTACGAAAGCCGTGTTGAGTATCTTTAAGTATGTTATTTTCCTCTAAGTGATTTACGAGTCTGTCTCGTATGACCGTTTCTAGCATTTTACATACAACTGAGGTTAAGCTAATTGGACGATAGTTACTGGGTAGGGATTTGCTGCCTTTTTTGAATATCGGTGTTACGTTGGCTAGCTTCCACTGATCGGGCATAGTTCCAGACTGCAAGGATTTATTGAATAGTAATGTCAGTGGTTTGGAGAGCTCATCCTTAGCTTCCTTTAGAACTCTAGGCGAGATTGTATCAGGTCCAGGCGTTTTATTTACCTTGAGTTTATCTAAACAATTCAATACTTCTCTCTCTGTAATGGTGATATTGCTTAGAACATCTGAATTATCAATCTGAATCGGCGATGGTGTAGGGATATCACTGAGGTCTTCTGTTGTAAAAACTGATGCAAAGAAGGTATTGAGGGCATTACTCATTTGTACTTCGTCTTTGGTGTATTCTCCATTTTCATCGACTAACGGTCCAACAGTTGAAGTAACTACTTTTTTCTTTCTGATATAACTATAGAATTCTTTCGGGTTTGTTTTACTTTGATTCGCAATATGTAACTCTAAGGTCTTTTTACTTTGCTTAATTAACTTTTTGGCTTTGCGTCGTAGCTCTACAAATTTCAGCCGTTCTTCGTCATTTTGTGAGGATTTTAATCTATCATTAGCAAATTTTTTAGCAAGCAGGCAGTTTGAAATATCTCTATTCCACCATTTGGGCTTATTATTATGGCCTGGACGCCGTATTTTCGATGGTATGCAGTCTTGCACTGCTTTTAGGTAAGTGGCTTCAAATAACTTCCAAGATGTATTTATGTCGTTATTGTGAATTAAAAAGCTCCAGTCAGTTTCTTTAAACATAGCTCTAAGTTTATGGAAGTTTGCTTTCTTGAAATTAGGGACTTTTTCGATGCTACTATTTGGTTCGTTACTAGTAAACTTTAAAGTGAAAGTTATCGTACGATGGTCGCTGTTACTGAATTCATCACCAACATTCAAATTCTCTATTAATTCTTCTTTTGTTGCAAGTACAATGTCAAGAATGTTATTACCACGGGTTGGCGTTCGAACAAATTGATAAAGCGAACTCTCTTGCAAGTTCGTATACAAGTCATGTCCGGAGTGTGAAGTAAGAGTATCGCCCCACTTGGTCACAGGTAAATTAAAGTCGCCAAAAATTACGGTATCTTGTGAGTTACTTACATCTGCAATTTGTTCGTAAATTTCTCGATCAGTTTGCACTGATTGAGCTGGAGGTCTGTATATTAATGCAAGTATTATTTTTGTACCTTTATTATTCTTTATTAGCACAAAAGATGCGTCGACGTTCACAATTTGAGGTTTTGACAAGAGGGTAGGGTTAAGACTTTCTTTGATATAAAGTAAAACGCCACCTCCATTTCGATTTATTCGGCTTTTCTCAAACATTACATAACCGGGAAGTGAATACTCTGCTAAAAAGTCTCTATCTTCTGTATTGAGCCAAGATTCTGTTATGCCAATCACATCATAATTTTCTGTAAACACTAGCTCCTCTAAATCTGAAAATTTATTGCGTATGCTACGAGCGTTTGCATAGAAAACCTTTAAATTTGTTATTTTAGAACTCACGGAACGCTCTTTAATAATATTTTTGGTTCTTGTCGGATCTACATTTATGTTCATGGCTGTCCTCGGTCCTCGCTGTCTTCGGTCCTTATCGCTGGTGGTCCTCGGTTGCCTCTGTTTTTTTCTTGGCGTTGGATGATTTATGTCACTGCTGCTTCTTCTCGGATGGCGTTTTTTGATCCATGGCTGCGGACTGCTTCGTGTAGGAGACGACCCATGCGTGCTGAACCCACAGGGTTTAGATGAGTGCCATCCTTGCGGAACAGAGTAGGCTGGTTGTAGAAGTTGTCCCAGAGGTTGATGAATTCAACTTCTTCCCTCAGACACAAATATTTTAGTCGGCTATTTGTGCTGAAGGCCTTGTCGTAGAATTTGTCAGGTGCGTCGATCTTGGGGAGAATGCCTGAGATGATGATATTCCTTGACTTGTTTTTGTAGTGCTGGATCATCTTGCGATATTTCTCCATCAACTCTTCGGATCTGGTGCGCATGACGTCATTTGAACCAGCATGGATGACAAAAAGGGTATTTTCATTTGCATCCTTTGTGGTATCTTCGAAGGCTTCCACAATGTCGTCCAGTCCAGCTCCTGGGATGCAAAATCTTTTTCGTTGATTTGGGACTCTGTCGCAGAACTCTTCGACCTGTCCTCGTAGGATGGAATCCCCAACGAGCCTGGTCTCCTCTGGTTCGTCTTCCATCTCTACCAATATCTCAAATCTGTTTGACATTGTGACTGGTAGATGAGACCTTTTCTGCGTTGGCCGTGCACCGTTCCTCACTGGTGTAAATCCGGAAACCTGTGGTGGCGGGACTCTACGTACAGGTCGGGGAGAGGAGTGGTTAGAACGGGGGCGAGGGGTTGGTACTGTTCGTGCTAGCAGGCTTCTTGCACGAGGAGTGGGGGAGAGACTAAGGTGAACAGGGCGGCTGTCCTGGTTTGATGTCGGCTCAGGTTCGTCAGAAGCATCTGCTGCAGTGTCTACTGCAGGTGTTGGATTGTTGGCAGATGACGTTGGGGCGGTGGTGGATGCTGGAGTTGAAACAATTGGAGTTAGTGATACTCCAACGTTGAGTGTTACAAACTCTTGGAGTGATTCCAGCTTCCTGGTGAGGGCGTTGATCTTGTTGTGGGCTTCATCCAATTTTGCTGTCAAATCCTCTCGTTGCTGGCAGAGTCGGCAGACTTGTGGATCGACAGGAGCAAACATGGAAGCACCAAACCTACCGGCGCAGTTCGTACAGGCACGAGGCATGGTGACGATCACTTTCTTCAGATCACTTCACTCACTTAAAAACACTTAACTCACTTTAAAAACACTAAACTCACTTTAAAAACACTTCACTCCCTTCAGGTCGCTTCACTTACTTAAATAGGCCTAACCGAAAACAAAAATTTTGAAATACACACAAATAGGTTATCAGCGGTGATAGCCTAACCGAAAATTAAAACAAAACTAAATTAAATTTGAATACGCAGTGATAGCCGAACCGAAAACAAGTTTATGTTTATTTAAACAGAAATAGGCCACCAGGGGTTATAGCCTATCCTAACCGAAAACAAAAATTATGAAATACCGGTACGCAGAAATAGGCCACCAGCGGTGATAGCCTAACTGAAAATTTAAAAATTGAAGTACGCAGAAATAGGCCACCAGGGATGATAGCCTAGACTAACCGAAAACAAAAATAACCGAAAACAAAAATTATGAAATACTGGTACGCAGAAATAGGCCACCAGCGGTGATAGACTAACTGAAAATTTAAAAATTGAAGTACCGTACGCAGAAATAGGCCACCAGGGATGATAGCCTAGACTAACCGAAAACAAAAATAACCAAAAACAAAAAAGTATGAAATATGCAGAAGTAGGCTACCAGGGGTGATAACCTACCTAAAAAAGCAAAACAAATATATATATATATAATAGAATATGTGACTAAATATACAATTCACCAAATAGAGATTATATAAAAATAAAGTGTAACTGCACACAAGGGGTTAATATACTGTATCAACAGATGGCGCTGGTGTCACTGTAGGCTAGTCAAGCAGGATTATATTTAGATAAACAAAGTTATCAGTCAAAGGTTACTACAAGATCATGCAAGCAACAACTAAAATTACAGATATATATAGCTACAGTAGGATACTGAATACGATACCTACTAGAGTTAATAAGAACATACAAAGCTAGGTCGATTAGAGGTGCGCGTGCGTCGTCTGCTACAAGCTAGGATAACAAATGTAAACAACAATGTTTATCAGTCAGAAAAGCAATAAAATAACATGCACGGCTACTACAGAACTATGTGGAGGTTAAACAAGCACTTAACTACTGTTCATGCAATGAATAAAGGGAATTGGGATATGAAATACTCAAATTAGGATTGAGTTTTCTCAGTGGCGATGCGGAGCTGTTGGCGATGCTAAAGCCGGCGGGTGAGTGTCCGGGAACGTAGGACGAGACCCAAAGGTCAATATCGACGAGACACGGTCTACACCTCCGAGGGTTAAACCCATCGCGGTTGGAGCACGAGACATGGGTAGGACTCTCCATGTCCCAACGGGCATGGCAGGACGGGAACCCCCATGGTGTGCGCAGGGAGGAAAGGACATCCTCACTGCAACCAGAAAGGAAAAATATACCGATGGCCCACGTGTGAAGCGCCCCAGGCAGAGCAGGGGAAGAAGGCAGACGGGCCACAAAGAGTTACCACAGGGAATTAGGAGGGACGGTAGTAGAGCGTCCCAAGAATACCGCCATGTACATAATACGGATGTCCCATGTACGAAGCACAGGAAATGTGTGCAAGCACAATATTGGTAAAAACCCTTGAATCCTTGAGAGGAGATTACCCCCTTCCTCTGTTGAGGAAGGGAAGGACGAAAAAGGGGGGCCCTTCGAAACAGGCACGAGGGCAGAAAAGTGCACAAAAGTGGTCACTACACCCTGCAAATGGAGCACCTTTCATGAAAGTGAGTATCCCCCCCCCCCTCCTTGTGCGTGGTGAGGGGTGAAGAGGGGCCCCCCATGCGGAGGGTCAGGGAGAGGCCAGGCGAACCAGCAAGTGCAAAGAACCCCGTGCAAGTCCCGAGAAGGAAGGCATGAAAAGCCTTATAATGGAAGAGGATAATAATAATACCCAAAGGTTGAAGGTACTGAAGAGAAGAAGACGCCCAAGGGTACCATCAGAGTAGAGTGGGAGCACAACCTGATGAAAAGGAGAAGTCCGTGACCTACTGCAACCGAGTCCCTATACAGAGGCAAAGCAAAGCACCCTAGCACCGACCCAGAGAGGAGCGGACCAGAACGGGCCGCTCCGCTCGGGGGCGGAAATCCGCTCTGGAGCGGAATGTAGGATGTAGGACGAATGTAGGATGGGTGGAACTCACCACCCGGTGAGGAACCCGTGGCGAGAGCAGAGCGAAGTAGACATATTACACTGGAACCAGAAGAAATGAAGATCCCGTGTAGGCCATGGTAAGGAATGCATGTATGGCATCGACAGTAACAAGAAGAAAGCCTGTTTGTAAGCACCATGAAAATAAAGGCCATGGCAATGCACGCATGTATGTCATTGGCAGAGACAAGACGAAAGCCTGTTCGGAAGCACCACGAAAAAAACATTGAAAGTCGATGAATCCTTAAGAAGAAGGCCAAAGAGTGCCCCCGAAAGGGGAGGCCAGGCAGGAGTATCAGTCATGAGGTCATGCACAAAATAAAGATCAGAGATCCCAGAATAGGCTACAGGCACCAGGTCAGGGAGTAGCCTAAAAGCGCTCACTATGCCTGGAGACTGGAGTCCCGTCCAATGAAGGAGAGTGCTCCCCCCCATGTCCCCCTGGAAGTTAAAGCTGAAGAGAACCCTCCAAAAGGAGGATCAGGAAGGCCATAGAGGAACCAGCAACAGGCCAAAGAGCCCCAAACCCCAGGTCAGAAAAAACCAAGGGGTAGGCTCAACCCTCTGAAGAACTGAAGGAAACCCCACCCCAAAATATAATGGAGACCGATACCTTAAGGCCGGTATCAGTGAAGAGGTCCTGTAGGTCAGAAAGCACAGCCTGGTAAAAAGGAGCATTAAAAGACGTCTTAATGGAAGTGCAGGACGACCAGTCTAGGCCTAAACTGAGGCAAGAGTAGCGCGACCGTAAACGGCAACGTCCATTCGAGAGCGGAAAAGTACCGACATCGAGTGGGAACGTCCGCGTTCCAAGGCGGGCGGAATCGTCCGTATACGGACTCGTACGTTCAGGCGCGGGAAGTGGTATGAAACGGCAGTAGTGCGTGAGGGAAAAGGCCCGTCCAAGAGCGGAGAGGCCCAGATAGGCCCCGCCGTAAGCCGAGGACCCAGGAAAGGTAGCCTGGCAAGTCACAGCAGACGTGGGAGCGTCTGTGGGTAACAGACAGTGGGAAAACAGACCTCCGACATAGAACGGAAAGCCCTGTTCTAGAGCGTCTGTGGGTATCAGTCAGTGTGAAAACAGACCTCCGACATAGAACGGAAAGTCCCGTTCTAGAGAGGAGGGGCCCAGTGAGACCATGGGACCGTAAATGAAAGGTCCGACCTAGAGCGGGGAGTTCCCGACCCAGGGCGGAAACCCATCGGTACGTCTGAGAGGTCTGTGGCACCCATGAAGGTGGAAGGCCAGTAAAAGAAAAGTCCCTTCCAAAAGCGGAGGGGCCCAAAGGTAACCCCCCTAAAGTCACACCAGGCGCGGGAGAGCCTGTGGGTAAGCAAGTGCACGACCGTAGTGGGGGGCAGTAGACAGAATAAAAACTTGTCAGACAAAACTTATCAGAACGGGCTACGTTCGCGGTGTTGAGGACCTAAGGCCAGGTAGACAGAGCACTGGAGCCGTCAATCAAAAAGTGAGCATTGTATGCCAGATTGAGATTGCCACAGTGTTGAAATCCAAACGCCCCCCCCCCCCCCCCCTAGGCTAGGCCAAAACTCGGAAGTTAGCCTATTCAGCACTTGAGTCAGTAATATATGAAATTACAGGGAGCCACTAGGTACCGTACCCTTCATAAGGGTGAGCAACAAGGGATCGTAGCGACAGGAATAAAGAGCACTGGGGCTGCCGATCAATACAGGGGCATGAATGCCAGATTGAGGAGGCTACAGAGTTGTACACCAAACGCCCCCCTTCTAGGCTAGGCTAAAAATGTTAGCCTATTCGGTACCGGAGCCAGTAATACATGAAATTACAGGGAGTCACCAGTTACCGTACCCTTGATGAGGGGAAGCAACAAGCGACCGAAGCGGCAGGTAGACAGAGCACTGGGGCCGTAATATCAATACAGGGGCAGATTATGCCAGATTCAGGAGGCCGCAGAGTCGCAGTCTAAACCAAAACGCCCCCATCAAGGCTAGGCTAAAAACGGAAGTTAGCCCAATCGGTTCTGGAGCCAGTAATATGTGAAATTACAGGGCGCCACCAGTTACTGTACCCTTGATGAGGGATATAATCAATACTGTAAGAGGGGCAGTAGACAGAACAAAAACTGTCAGACAAAAACTCATCAGAACGGGCTACGCTCGCGGTTTTGTGGGACCGTATCCAGGGAGACAGAGCACTGGGACCGTCAATCAAAAAGTGAGCATTGGATGCCAGATTGAGGTTGCCACAGTGTTGAAATCCAAACCCCCCCCCCGCCTTAGGCTAGGCCAAAACACGGAAGTTAGGCTATTCGGTACTTGAGGCAGTAATAAATGAAATTACCTGGCGCACTAGTTCCTGCACTCTTGATGAGAGTCAGCAACAAGTAAAAAGACCACCAAAAGGGATCAGCCCTACAAGGGTCAGCGGCCCCCTTCCAACCAACTAGAAGGGCACAAGTAAGCCCAGGCCTAATTTTTTGCGAAAAGAAAGAGCAAAACTAAGGCAGTGACAAAAACTATAATGACAAGAATCTTACTACAGACAAAACTAAAGCCACCGCAAGTGAAATGAATACAAAAGGCAAAGCCTAAATGAACGAGTGTCGCCCAAGCGGCGACGCATGCGCAGATGGCAAAAAATGAAGTAACCTCCAGTTTCGACGCTACACTCCAAGAAAAACACATTTGAGCCCATTTTTCAGTGTGCCTACAGCACGTATCATCTGTCTAGAATCACAGGTACCTTAAATAAGGCCCACAACTCCCCCAAAGGGGAGGAGACAGGTGTGGTAGGCACAACAAAAGAGCACCAGAAAAAGTGTGTCGTCATAGAGTGTAGCGCGAAAAGGAATGATCTAATGGACCCGGTCGGGTTGTGCGGTGGACCCGTGACAACGGTTTAAGGAGCCAGATAGGATGGACAATGTTCTGCAATTTTCTCTTTTCTTTCTCATCAATATTTTCATTTCCTTTAAAATAGTAGCCTCAAAAGTGTGTACAACGTACCTAGTAGAGAGAGTAAGGTGCTACTCTAGATGTTATCGATTTAATCGCGCTAGTGATTACGATAATTGCCCGCTCCAGAGCGGAACGGAATTATACGATAAGTATATAGCTCTACGTTGGAGACGTAGAGGCTACTACTAAATTTTTCCTTTTCAGCATTTAGCTTTGCTTTTTAGCTAGTTAGGAGGCTTTGTAAATGCGGGGCTCCACTTCTTGGCCATCTATCTGATGGAGTTGCTGGTATTTTTATCGTCTAGCATACGCTCTAGTTCACGTGTTGCCCCGCGGTGTGGAACGTTCTGGAGCCCCTGTAGCTCAAGGCGACGTGTGGTAGCTAGTTGCTATGTCGTCGCGGGAGGTAAGGCTTCACGTGTTTTTTCTTGCTGCTTGCCCTATGCCTTGTGGCTAGCCTCATTGTAGGGGTATGTGTCTATAGCTAGGCTTTATTATTGATTCTTGAATTAAATAATAAGTGTAGCCTTAAGATATTACTTTCGCTCTCATGTGGTGTTATTTTACATGATTGAAAAGTGTCAAGTGTTGTTCTGACATACTTTGTATGTTTTGTGTGTTTTAAGCTTGCTCAGTCAAGTTCGTCCACACAATGGGTGTGGTTTTTACCCTCTGGCTCACTTTTGCCAGTAATTGGTGCCGGAGGCTCGCCTCGGCGGGTAAGGAATTGATCCAGGACACCCAGTTTGGTTATCATGCCATTCCATCCCCCGGCGGATGATCTGACTTCTAATGAGTTTTTTTCGGCTCAGCCGACAGGACTCACCTATACGGATATCCTCACGTGGTGGGAATTACCTTTATTCCGTCATCACAGCGGACGAGCCTAAGTGAGATCCTCGAACTATCACTCTTTTAAGATCGGATAGTTACGTTACATATTCCTAAGGAATAAACAGTTGTATAGGTCATTGATACATAGTATCATCGATAAGCAGTAATTTTACCTTCATGGGAAAAAAAAAATCAAAATTCAGCTCAGCTGATATGACTCACCTATACGTTTTTGATATCCTCCCGGCCGGGACTCGGTCATCGCGACGGAAAGGCCTATTTTTGGGAAGTCAACAATCGTCCGTAAGTAAACGGTAGGGTTGTTGACAAGTAACATTCTATAAGAATGAGACAATCAGCCGTCAGTAAGGTGGTAGGAGTGTTGACCATTAACATTCTTTAGGAATGAGACAGTATAGGTCAGTGATACAGAGTATCATCGATAAGTAGTCTTATTACCTCCTATGGAAAAACAATCAGGTTTTTTTCCAGAAGGTTACGAAGGAAAATTGGAGTAGCAAGTGTGCTAGGTCTAATTTTATTGGGAGGTTTGACGTACCTCCCAACCTACCAAATAGGAAAACCTACTATTTGGTAGTAGTCTTGGAAAATCCAACGTCAAGGCTATTAACCTAATTGCAATGACGACTTGTCTATTTTGACTGCTATGTCGTCATTCCAACCGCGGTTAAAAAAAAAAACGTCTAGAGTCTACTCCTTATCTTGCTCTAGGAGACGTTGTACATTAACCAAAACTACCACCGAAGGTGAAAAAAGCATAGAAGAGAAGAAAAAGGGGTTTACCTTAGTTACCGCTTAAGGCCCATCCCGTGTTCCGTTATCTGCAGATCCCTGTTGAACGTGCACATGAGCGACCCTCTCTTGTTATCACATCTCACGTCAGCAGAAGAACGCGGATGGGCAGGGGTCCGGCGTGAGGGAGGGTATTATTTACGTTTGATTTTCCAAGACTACTACCAAATAATAGGTTTTCCTATTTGGTAGGTTGGGAGGTACGTCAAACCTCCCAATTTGTTAGTAGTCTTGGCAAATCCAACGTCAAGGCTGCATAACAAATAGGAGGAGGTCATCCAAGCCCAACATACCAAAAAAAACAATGCATAAAACAAAATTATGAATGACAAAGACACAATTTAAACAAGAGAGTTTAATAAAAGAGTGAAAAACTGAGGAGTAACTAAAAAGAACAGTTTTAACACGTGCCCGTCATTCATAGTAATGCAAAAACATAGACTTGTCTTAAACCAAAAAGGTACTGTACCCAAAATCCCTTTTCTTCCAAAACCAACAAAAACATTGAACACAATAACAAAACACAATTTTCAATGTGGCAAAAACACGTATGTACTGTAACAATACATAATCCCAAACTTGCAATCAAGTGTTGCAAACCCGTACTCCCCCCCCCCCCCCTTTGTCAAATAAAACAAAGTAAAAGAACGAGGGACAAGGGGGGAAGACCAGGTATCTTCGCCAGAGCACTAGGAAACACGACCCCCGAGAGCCATCACCGGCCGAGGGGGCCGAACACTAGACATGGAGAGGTAGGAGGAGATGAAGGAATTGATAGAAGACCACAAAACCGCTGAGGCGATGTCAGGTAAGGATCGACTTTGCAGGAACCGGAAGGAGGCAGCAAAGGATCGCACATCGTGCGGAGAACCCCTACAAACAGGGTTACTGGCACGAATGGTCCGACAAATGTGGCATCCCATCTGCACCTGCGAGAGCCTCCCACCTGTCCGAGGAGACACCCACACAGCAGTACCCGAAGGCGGCGCCACAGACGCAACGGAGGAGTGCAAGGCTGACACCGGGCACAACACATGGCGAGTATGCCCACGCTGTAAAGCCTGGACGGTGAAAGGCTGGAAAACGTGGGTCTCCCTCTCATTCGTGGCAACAAAATGAGGGGAGGAGGCGAACGTGACGCCATGCAAGGAACGGGGAGAATCGCACGCAGTCCTGGGGCCGTGACAATGCCGCTAGTGCAGACACCCGATCCCCAGTGGCCAGAGCGACAAGGAAGCGTGTACGCCCGAGCAACGGAACCGGTGTAGCGGCCCGTGTATACGTGGGTAAAGCCAGAAGGTCCAGAGCCCGCCCCAGATCCCACTGTGGAAGGACCTGGCGCGGAGGCGGTCGTTCCCGGAAGGCAGCCGTCATGAAGGAATCTAGCTCCTGCGGCGGAACGACCAGCCCAGCGACGGACTCAAAGACCCCCCGGACGGCAGACAAGCGGTTACGTATAGCGTCGACGTGAAAGTGACGTGTACGGAAGAGGTGAAACAAGGAGTGGAGGACGAGGGAAGGAGAGCCAACTGTCTGGCGAGTGTCCTGTATCCACCTAGTAAAAGACCTCCAGTGGGACCCGTAAGTTCCCCAAGGAGAAGTCGGCCAGGAACGCTTCAGGAAGTCAGGCAGGTCCTGTCCGTGGACTGGGAGCCACCGTGCCTCATGAAAATCCACGATGCGAAGGCCAACGAGGGCCGCAGGGCCCCAACCTAGCGCAAGTGGAAGTCGGAGACAGGTAGAGGGACCGGACTCGGGCACCACCGCGTCAACTGGGCGTACCAAGCCCGTGCCGGCCACAGAGGCGCGAGGAGCCAGACGCTGCCGCGGTACAGCTGCAGCCTCGCGAGGACGTTGCACATCAACAGTGTGTCTGGTGGCGGAAATATGTATAACGACCGCCACCTGTTCCAGTCTACCATGAAAGCGTCCGGACCCCCCTCCGGAGTGCGAGGCCGGAGGGAGAGGTACCGAGGCAACTGGCGCGGCACCTCCTATGCGAACAAGTCGACCTCCGGAACACCCCACCAGGGAGGTAGGCCGTAGAGGACACACAGTGCGAGTGGCGCAAGCAGGACTTGTGGATCTCCAAGCACGGGGAGCGACAACCAAGGCGAAAGCAAGGCAGCCTACCTGCACTGGAAGAACACACACCATAATAAGCACGTCGAAGGAGTAAGTGGAGAGAATGTCCAATAAGAACCAGGGAAGGATCATGGGGAAACAGGAACACACATGCAAACAGGTATCCGTACTCACCCTAAACCGGGAGCACAGAGGTAGGTGAGTAGGGCGGGCGAGGTGGAAGAGCACTAGCAGAACCTGCAAAGATGGAGAAAGTGTTAACCACCACTCAACATCTTACATGCAGGGCCTATAACACCAGTAAAGTGCACACACCAAGATAGTTTCAGGCAACAAGATGACATAAAAAAGGTCAACAGTGAAAGCCAACTATTACCACAAATTTGCGGGCCAATGGAGGCATAACCGTACCGACACAACCCTCCCGCATCTTCGCGGGACCCCCCAGCGATCTCCGCAAATTTGCGGGGAGCCGAAATGTCCCAGAGGACCGAATCGAGCTCTCCGCAAATTTGCGGGACCGGCCAAGATGGTCCGGCGCCGAAAAAGCGAGAGGAGCGTCTAGGGAATACCAAAAAAGGCCACAAAAATGTGTCATCTCCTTATGAACTCCAAGCGATGATGGCCATCAAGCTGAGCAGTGTCTTCCTTGAATATATCCTAACTCAACCGGTAAAGGGAGAGGCAAGGAAGACACACCAGGGGAGACGAGGCACATCCCCCAGGAACCACCCAACCCACAGAGATAGAGCAAAGCCCATGAGGAGAAGTGGCAGGGAGGGTGGTTTCGCACAAACAGGGGCCCCTGTGGGGTACCCCTGGATTGGGCAAAAAGACTATGAAAGGATGGAGGTGAAACAGGAAGAGAAAACAAAAACCAGTAAATGAAACTGGCGAGAAAAAGGGTGGCCTAGCCGTGAGCAGAGAATGTGTCAGGTGCGAAAAACCCTGTGGTGTGAAGGAGGGGCCCCCGTGGGGTACCCCTGGATTATCACGAACCACCTGTCACCCAGGCCCTTGAGACACAGTGAAGGCTCGAAAGGGGGGACTCGGGAATAACGCTAATAATGCGGCCGACACAAACTCTACAAACAGCACCGCCACCAACGAAATCTCAGATTGTTTACCAACGGTACACCTTAGGCTATGAAAAAATGAAAACTCATAGGGGCATAGCAATTCCTGAATGAGAAAATGAGCTAGGCTAAAATAAGTTAAAAGCTAAACTATGCCCAGACTAACAGGAAAAAAGAATATGAAAAGAGAAAGAATGAAAAACATATACGAGGAACGCCAGGCGCCCCCGTACCTTCGGTAGGCTATTTCCACACGCGTCTCCATTATACACACTTAGGAGCCCATTTACGTGTGCCCTAGATCACGTAACATCTGTCTAACAAAAAAGAAGGCCAGATAAGCCGAAACAAACCTAAACAGGGTGAAGTAAAGGAGCACAACAAAAGCGGACTCAATCAATGGAGGCGCGTGAAAAAATGATAACAAGAGAGGGTCGCTCATGCGCACGTTCAACAGGGTCTGCACATGACGGAACACGGGATGGGCCTTAAGCGGTAACTAAGGTAAACCCCTTTTTCTTCTCTTCTATGCTTTTTTCATCTTCGGTGGTAGTTTTGGTTAATGTACAACGTCTCCTAGAGCAAGATAAGGAGTGGACTCTAGACGTTTTCTTTTTTAACCGCGGTTGGAATGACGACATAGCAGTCAAAATAGACAAGTCGTCATTGCAATTAGGTTAATAGCCTTGACGTTGGATTTTCCAAAACTACTAACAAATACCTTCCATAAGAAAACCATCGAGGTTTTTTCCAGAAGGATACAAAGGAAAATTAGAGTAGCAAGTGTGCTAGGTCTAATTTTTCGGCGTATTCGAGGTACGATTATGAGTGTTGAATGTCTTGGATTATCCGTATGAGCATTGATTCTTGGAAATTTTATTTCCAGATTACACTCTTAGACCTCGACGACGCGCCCCAAGGTGGGGGCCGTTCCCAGAGAGGGTTAGGTCATGCGATCGGTTACCCCCTGTAGTGCACCGACAGGTATGTACATTCTATTCTTTCACCATCAGAAGTGTATTATGTGTGTACCGTGGTTGATTAGCTCTAGTGATCTTTAGCTATATCCAAGTAGGGTGGTGTATGTACTAGCAGTCATGATGACGCACTAGGCCAAGTGTCCCTATTGGTAATTAAGGCACACTTCAATGACTATCCAAAGGAGGCAGCCCATGTATCGTTAGTACGACATTGTGGCTTTGTGGAATCGTTTTTCATGATTACATCTCCGATTAGTTAAAGCGGTCTTTAGCCTATCAAAGTGTTGTGGTGTTTGTACTAGACTTCACAATGAAGCACTAGGTTAAGTGGCTCTATTAGTAATTAAAGCACACTTTACTGACTATCCACAGGAGGTAGCCCATAAACCGTGAGTACGACAGGGGGCTAACCTTATCCATAGGTACACGAAACGTGCCCATTCGAGGTCATTTCTCGGGGGCCGGGCTCGAGCTTAAGCTAGGCCGCCCTGGGGACAGTCTTCATTAGTCGACTAAGTATACAAGACTGGCAAACATGTTTACATTGTTTAGAGCCAGACGAGGGATGCCGGAGAAATCTGTGTCCGGCTTTGAGAGGTCTCCGTCATATGGAGACCTCGAGGACGCGACTCCGGCGAACGCCGGGGACGACTCTCCTTCCCTACTCTTCCGTCTTTGCCTCACTCAATCCTGTTGTGCATTTTGACAGGTCGGTGTGGGTAGCAAGGGGGGCAACGAAGCCCCCCCCCCTCCCCCCAGAGACGGTGATCAGGACGGTTACCATGTGTCACGATCAGTACAGTTAGGTGTTTAACTTCTTTGTTTCACTATTCCACTAGTTGTGGTACTGGGAGGGTGTTAGCCGTTTTCACTCCCAGGTGTAACAGGAAGGCACCGGGTCCGGTTCTACCAGTTTGAAAGGTTAGTGTCCGCTGCCTCGCAGGTCACCGACACTAGGTGTACGGCAAACCGTTGAGGTTCAGGTACTGTCATCAAGATAGAACTTGGGTTGGGAAATGGGATGTTTTGACCCTTCTCGGCCGACAGTCAGACACTTATGAACCCTGACAGCAATCAGGTTTCCGTTTTTAGGGTTAAATGGACTCTCTGTACCGCCGGTGGTGGAGAATGTTTGCCTGCGGGCAGATTTTCTCGATTCATCCCCCAACATGTCAGCTCATGCCTACTGGGTCACGTAACGGGGCCTTGTCGTCACTGACTTCTCAGTGCTTTAGTTACCATCTTCCTTACGAGTCATTTGTTTAGGTGAACAGTGTTCCTTCTGACCTTGACTTCGGGTCCTTGAGCAGGCGGCAATGAACAACGAACCTAACAGTCTCGATTTCTGGCGACGCGTTAGGGTTGTTCTAATTACGCCGTCCGATGCTTCATCGCTAGAATGGGCTTAGTGGGTTGTTTTTTTCCGGCTTTCACGGTTCTGGCGCTCTTAACCCTTGTGGCCCGGGCTGCCTTTCTAAATGACGGAGCTCGTATCCGGGCGATCTGGCTGAAAAATAAGACTCGTAAACAAAAGCCTATCTCCCTTAATAAAAGAGCTAAATTAATCAAACATATAATAAAATGTTCGCCTTACCTTGCTGCGTAGACTGACGTTGAGTAGAGCTCTCTAGCTCAACTGGTTCCGGAGTTATGGCGATGTAAGTGGAGGTAACTTTTTCCTCGTATTTACCTCGGCACGTCCGAACACTCAACTGCGGCCCCGGCTACGACACCCTGTTGCACTCGTCGCCCCACCCGCAATTATGCCGGGAAGCGATTTAAGAGTTTTTATTGTTTATTATGCCATTTATTATAGTTATTATGTTATTTTCACTCAATAAAGTTATTTTTATGAAGTTATTTGTGTCTCTGTCACTTATACTTAGTTTTATTGTTATTATTATAGTAGTTATTATTATTTATACTGGACTATGGTAATTGATAGTGTCATTTTCACTTATGTATTGTTAGGTAAGCTAATAATATATATAGTGTCACTTTCACTTGTTTATATTGTTATGAAGGCACTTATAATTACTTATGTGTGTCTCTTTCACTTATACATAGTTTTATTATTATTATAGTGTCACTTTCACTGGACTAGGATAATTGATAGTGTCATTTTCACTTTTATGTATTGCTAGGTAAGGTATATATATATATTATAGTGTCACTTTCACTTGTTCATATTGTTATGAAGGCACTTATTATTACTTATGTGTGTCTCTTTTACTTATACTTAGTTTTATTATTACTATTAGCCTACATTTTAGAGAGTGTCACTTTCACTGTCATTGTCACGGGCACTTCAATATTGTATTAGAGTGTGAAAGTCGTTGAAGCACCATCCAGCGCACAGTGCCACTTCACACTCGAGGCATTCTCATGTGGTTTTGCTCACTTCGTGGGGTCTGCGAGTTGTGTGGCTGCACACATGGCACCTCTTCTGACTCCTAACTTTACTACCGGGTGCTTTGAAAGGAAGGGGGCGGAGCTGGTGCTTCCTGAAGAAGTCGGCACACCCCGTGCGGCCCAGCTGGCCTGGTCCTTGTAGTGGTCTCCTAGGTTCCGCATATTTAGCCAGGAGCTCAAGTATCACCTGCTTGTGGAACTTCCGCTGGGACTTGTACTTCTTGGCTCCGGGAGTCCACAGACGGTAGATGTTGTAGGCATTGAGGGCCGACATTTCTACCGTATGCAGAATAAACTTCTTATACCACCTTCAAGATGTTCGCAGGCAGTCAATGAAGCCCATCTGCATGTCGGACTTGTCGACGAGGCGCATATTTAGGTTGTAGTCCAGGACAGCAGCTGGTTTCTGGACGGGGTTTTTGGTTCTTCGGTCCACCTTCCCTGTGGCGACCATCTCGGCCTTGTGGCATGTGGTGAGGAGGTTGACCTTGCGCTGGTCATGCCAGTGGATGGAGAGGATGGGGCCACTCTTCTTGTGGAAGATGTCGGTCTTCTTCGTCTTTGTTGGGTAGGCTGGCATGCCCCTCCTCTTGGCCTTGACTGTGCCGACAGTTCCGGTCTTGCGGTCATGGAGGTACTTGGTTAGGATGAGCGACGTGTAGTAATTGTCGGTGTAGAGAATGTGGTTCTTATGGAAGTATTTCTCCATCATTCTCTGCACGACAGCGCCGCCAAATCCAATCTCGGGGTCAGTCTCAATTTCCCCACCACTGCCGCTGTAGACCACAAAGTCCAACAGATATCCCGTCTTGCAGTCGCAGAGGACGAAGAGCTTGATGCCGAAGCGGTGTCTCTTGGACGGGATATACTTCCTGAAATGCAGCCTACCACGGAACAGGATCAGAGACTCATCCAGGCACATCTTCTGGAATGGAATCAGGTAGGTGGTAAACCGATGACGTATCATGTCATACAGCTTCCTGATCTTCCATAATGAGTCGGGGAAAGTGGACTGCCATGTTGTTTGTCAGGTGGAGATAGGAGAGGATGTCAAAGTACCTGTTCCTGGACATGTACTTGCCAAATGCTGGAGTCGTGATGAGGTCGGCAGTGATCCAGTAGTCTGCCAGAGTGTGCTTCCTGATATGTGTCATCAGCATAGTGAGTGCCAAGAACACATACAGTTCTGCCACAGTGACAGCTCCCCATGCCACCATCTTGGCACTGGTCTTCCTGCCAAGAAAGTTGGCACAGATCTCATGATGGTTGTTGGTCTCCTCGACGAGGTATTCCATGACTTCATTGTCATAGAAGCCATAGAAAAGTTCACTGGGGGTAGCATTTGGGCCACAGGGATATGCTGGTGACACCCCGGAACCAATCTGCTGCTCGTGAAAGGCAGGACAATCTGGCTCAAAATCCGCCCCATCTGTCCACACAAACAAGTTGGATGAGCGTGCACGTGCAGCTGCAGCAGGCACACGCCCTTGCCCACGCGGACGCCCTTGCCCACGCAGACGCCCTGCATGCCCACGTCCACGCCCAGGGGGCAGCGGCGTCGTCAGGCTGAGCCGCACGCCCACGACCTCGCCCTCGAACTCGTTGTGTCGGGACTTCCTCCTCTTCCACATCCTCTTCGTTGTCCTCCTCCTCCTCAGGCGGTGTCAGGTCATCTGGAGCAATGTTGGGGTTTTCAGCATCTTCTTCAGAGGACATTTCAGGTGAAGAAGTGACCGGGCGTCGGCGGCGTGGGGGGCGGGAGGCTGCGGGAGGTTGAACAATGGGAACCTCAGCCTCGGGAATTGTGCTCCTTTTGCGGCGAGCCGAGGGCTTCTCCGCAGCAAATAATGCCCTACGATGCGGGGCCTGTGGTGGCACACTGTGGGAGGACAATGCCGCCCCACTAGTACCATTTGTAGAGGCCCTTTGGACATCGTGAGGGAGAGATGAAGCCGAGGGCTGTGGGTGACCCGCGCGGCGTCCCGGGTCAAGGCGTTGGAACAAAGGAATGCGGGTGGATGCTAGACCAGGGTCGGCGTCACTATCACTATCTTCGCCTTCCCTAGTTTTCTCTGCTGCCCTGCGTGCTTTCTTGGCTGCACTTTTCACTAAAGATTGTTTGTATAAGTATTTACCCACTTTCAAGGGCGTACGGGCAGGCAAAGGGGAAGGTCCCGGGCTAGGCCTAGGGTGACCACGCAGTGATGGCGACGGGGTAGGCCTAGGCTCTAGCACACTCGGAAGTTCGACTGCACCTTCCTGCAATACTTCCACATCAGGATCATCACTACTAGCCCCTCCCTCAAACAAGTCAACATTGTCATCATCCCCAAACCCCACAAAATCATCATCTTCACTTGCACTAGTAATAAACTGTTCTTTATCAATTAAGCTTTCGCCACTGCTTTCTTCAATAGCAAAAAGTTCTCTCTGTATAGCACTATCACTCAACAATACCTTCGCTTTCTTGCATTGAGCCTTTTTCTTGCTTACAACAGGCGTAGATGTAGCGAGCGGGGTAGCACTGGGGTGCGCGGGAGGTTTCACAGAATCGGACGCGTCGGAATTCATGATTTCACTATAACTCGCCATGGCGGGCACGTAGGAAATGATAACGGTAGTAGTTGAGGCTTTGTGGCGCTGCGATCACCCCTGCAAAGGAAATTTTCGCCGCGAGGAATTCAAAGCACACTTTCAAGCATAGGGATTTTAAAAGGACACCCGGGCTCCGGCCCATCTGCCGCACTGTCATTTTAAAATGACACCCGGGCCAGAAGGGTTAAGAGATGCTCACCTTACGTTTTGATCGGTGAACTCTTTTGCCTCTAGGAGAGGGTCCCGGCCTACTCAACCGGAGGCACTTGGCGTCGGTAATCTAGGTGGTCACGTTGCTTGCGACATGGGCATTAGCAACCTTTACTTGGGGAGGTGATAACGGGTAGCAACCCAGGCTCAGTGGGGCAGGCACTTGACTTTCGTCAAGGTGCACGTGTCGGTTACATGAGTGACCACTAGCTTCCTTTTCTTCCTTCCCCCGTGGATGGGTACGGAACAAGGAAGGGAACATCGACACATTTTTTGGAAAGAATGGAATGGACGAACTTCAGGTTTTCCCGATTTCCATTGTCCAAACTCCACGGAGGTGGCCCGCCGGCGTTCACTATCTCCAGGCGTTGGCCCCAAGTTGGAATGGACGGAACTCTGTCTCATCTACTTCCTGGTTTAGCATGAGATGTTTATTGGTCATGAGTATCGACGCATCGCATCTGTAGGCAGTTATCCGGACTTTCCTAACAAGATGTCTCCCTATTACCCTACATACGCCGCGTCTTTGCTGGATAAGCATTACGACACCGGGTATGATAGATCGAGGGCTTTTAGATTTGAGGTTACTTTTACGGGTGAAAAGAAAAAGACATTACACAACCCTGTCGCAAACCTACCTTTACCTCAAACCATTCACTCAACTCACCATTTCCTATTCTAACACACTCTCTGCTCCCTTCATAAAAACTCTTAACTGCTTTTAACAAATTTCCTCCAATTTCATAAATCCTTAACACCTTCCACATTGCTTCATAAACACATCATAGAAGACTGCATTCCACACAATCACTTACACCAACAATATAATCTACACTTCTTGAGAGCCCTGTGGGAAAGCCTGATCGTAGCTATGGCCTTCCTTAGGGACTCGGGGTTGTTCAGCCAGGCAGCCTAGGGAATGACAACAACAATAACCAGCTGACTTTTGTAGCACCGAGTCGCTCCACTTCTTGGCAGACGCTTTGTCTTAGGCAGGTGTAAGTCAGTCCAAAGAGCTTCGGTGTTTTTTATGTGAAGGTTTTTCTTAACTGTGTGTGTGGTTGTTTTTTACATACATACATACTCCTCCCCCTTGTCTATTGCGATAATTTCGAACCACATTGAAACCTTGAATGGTTATTTCACCATTGTTTATATTCGAGTCCAGCCAGGTTTCTGTAATTGCAATTATTGCAGCTTTGGTCTTATCAGCTAACAAGTTTATTTCTGACACTTTATGACACATTGATCTGGCGTTGGAAGGAATTTGGAAGGAATCTGAGTGTAAAATGGAGGGAGAGTAAGAAACTGTTCTGGAAAGAAGTCAAGAAAGTTAGGGAAGGTAGCAAGGGAAACAGTAAGGGTGTGAAAGATAAGAATGGGAGAATGCTAGCCGAGAAGCAAGAGAGAGTCGAAAGATGGAGGGAGTACTTCAGTGAGTTGCTAAATGTAAGGAATGAAGAGCCAGCAAACATAGCTGGATATGGTATGGGAGGGAGAAGAAGAGAAGTAGTGGAGGAGGAGGTGGGGATCAGGAGGTCAGAAGTGTGGGAAGCCATGAAAAGAGTGAAGTTGGGGAAAGCACCAGGAACAGATGGAGTGTGTGGGGAAATGTTGAGGTATGGTGGTGAGATAGTGATCGAATGGGTATGGAAAATGTGCAAACTAGCATGGGAGAAGGGGAGTGCACCCGATGACTGGAAGACTGGCATAATAGTCCCCCTATATAAGGGCAAAGGGGAAAGAGGAGTGTGTGGTAACCACCGAGGAATATGTCTTCTAAGCGTAGTAGGGAAGGTATACAGTAGGGTAGTGATTGAGAGAGTGAGAGTGAGAACGGAGAAATGGATAGGCGACGAGCAGGGAGGTTTTAGGAAGGGAAGACGATGTGTAGATCAGATTTTTACCCAGAATTGTGTTGTGGAGAAGTATCTGGAGAAGAAACAAAAGGTATATGTTGCCTTTATGGACTTGGAGAAGGCCTATGACAGAGTGGATAGAGAAGGTTTGTGGAAAGTACTAAGAATATACGGAGTAGAGGGCAAGTTGCTGAAAGCAGTGAAGAGCATGTATAAGGGTGCAAAGGCGGCAGTACGTGTGGAGAGTGAGCAGAGCGAGTTCTTTGATCTGAATGTTGGTTTGAAACAGGGGTGTGTGATGTCCCCGTGGTTGTTTACTGTATATATGGATGGAGTCATGAAAGAAATACTATCAAGAGCAGTGGATGTTGGTGTATCGCTGAAAAGGGAGGGAATTGAGTGGAAGCTACCTATACTGCTGTTTGCGGATGATACAGTTCTGATGAGTGATAATGAATGGGAGTTGCAGGGTCTGGTAAATAAGTTTGGAACAGTGTGCGAAAAACGGAATTTGAAAGTAAATACGGGGAAGAGCAAGGTTATGGTCTTCGAAAGGGGTGAAGTCACAGAGTGTGAGGTGAAGCTGAACGGTCAGGCTATGGAGATCGTCAACTCTTTTAAGTATCTGGGCAGTGTGTTGAGTAAAGATGGGACTATGGATGAAGAAGTGCGGGAGAGGGTACAACAGGGGAAGAGGGTTGTAGGAACGCTAAAAGCAGTAACAAGAAATAGGGTGGTCAGTATGGAAGTGAAGAAGTCCTTGCATGACAGTGTGGTAATCCCGACACTGACTTACGGAAGCGAAGCATGGACGTTGGTTGAGAGACTCAGACCAAGAGTGAGAGCAGTGGAAATGAATTACTTAAGGAGTGCGTGCGGAGTTACATGGAGGGATAGACAGATTAATGAGGAAGTAAGAAGGAGGTGTGGTGTGGAGGTAGATGTGCTGGAAAGTGTGAAAAGGAACAACTTGAGATGGTTCAGCCATATGGAACGTATGGAAAGCGAGAGAATGACTAAGAGGGTGTACGAGAGCGAGGTGGAGGGACAGAGAGGGAGAGGTAGACCGAATATGAGGTGGAAGGATGGAGTGAGGAAGTACATGAACGAGGGCGGTGCTGGTTGGGGGGAGGGGCGTCGACTGACTGGGGACAGAGGTGCATGGGGGCGGTTCGTTCGTGGCCACCCCTTCGGGGATCACGGCGTCAGGCAATAGATAGATAGATAGATAGATCTGGCGTTGATGTGGATAAAATGGAGCCCTTTGTTAGTGAAAACTCTACAGTATATTCATCTTGGACTATGTCCTGGCTAGATTCTGTGTTGTCATGTGGTTCATTTACATTATTTACATCATTTACATCGGTCATGAAAGCAAGGCACACTTATTGCATAAAAATTCATGTTCTTCACTGTTGGTCTTCTTAGAAACGCACTTCATGTGAGTTGCAGTTTTGTAGTTAACACAGTTTAGGATCCTTTGTCGTCGTGTTATGAGTGATTCACAAATATGTATAGGACTTTTTATTGCTGATTTCGCACATTTAATGCATTCCACTTCGTTTCTACTATTAACGTAAGTGCATCGATTGTGTACGGTTTCATTACAACTATTGCATTGTGAAAGTGTACTTCTATTGTTGAATCCAATATCACAGACTATACATATTTTCCTCTTACTGTTTATCGTATGTCTGGAGGTGTGGTTTGGTCGATCAGCTGGGCGGTGGCGGTGTGTGAGAGAGGGAGGCAGACAGGGAGCACATAGGCCTATTCCTTGGCCCACCCCTATCCCCTACCTCCCCAAGATGGCACTGTGGTGGATGGTTGCTGTTGATGTCATCCATGTTCGTTGCTGTTGATGTGGTTGCGAGTGCTACCTGCTTTGTTAGGTGTTCTGGTTGCATGTTAAGATACTTGGGTTGCCGATAAATGTGGTAGTGATGGTAATTTAGCAGTGGCTCTCTCCGTCAATGATGTGAGAGCCTTATGTAAATATGGCCTCTTTCCGGGTCTCCTAAGAGACCGGATTAAACTTACAATTGTCGGTTGAGAACCATAATCATCCTAGGGGATACACTTTAATCATTCCTAAGGTATGTCATTCTTGCGGAGCCACTGAGAAGTGAAAAATAAAAATAAAAGGAGAAAATTAGTTTGAACAGCGCGCTTGTTTTGCTGAGCGTCCTTCTTATTGTCCCTGCAGTTGCCATCTCTCACCATCTAGCGAGATTCTACCTCTCTCGACTGGCACCCAGCTTAGATATGACGTGTGCCTCCACTCGCTCCTCTTGTGTTAGCGTGGTCCCTCCTAGTTTCCTCTGCATTTGTCTCCTAGTGAGTCAATATTGCATATTATTAGTGCTAATGTGACTAGGAATGTGTATCATTATTATCTATTTATGCCCGTAACTTTAGAGGGAGCGTGGACTCTGGCTGGGTACAGCTCGTGTTTATAGGACGCCACGTCATCTTTTTTTAGATTGAATTTTCTTTGTTTAGAGCGTTTTCTCTTTAAATGCTGTGTCTTCACAGCTTATTATCATATTTGAGTCTTTTATTGATGTTTTACTGTTAGTTTGGGTAGGCTTTGGGTGAAAATTCGTAGAATTTGCATTCCACATGTCGCCACCCCATGGCTCGATCGTAGCCTAGCCTCCATCCTTTAGTCAAGGTAAGTTTGCCTGTAAGCAACAAATTATTTAGTACAGTACACAGGTATTTATACAAGTTTTGTACTGCATTTTCTATCTATCTATCTATTGCTGGACGCCGTGATCCCCAAAGGGGTGGCCACGAACGAAACGCCCCCATGCACCTCTGTCCCCAGTCTGTCAATGCCTCTCCTCCCATCCAGCACCGCTTTCACGCATATACTTTTTAACTCCATCCTTCCACCTCTCTCTCGGTTTATCTCTCCCTCGGTTTACCTCTCCCTCCCCGTCCTTCCACCTCGCTCTCGTACACTCTTAGTCATTCTCTCGCTTCCCATACATTCCACATGACCGAACCATCTCAAGGTGTTCCTTTTTTACACTTTCCACACATTACATCCACACCACACCGCTCTCGTACTTCCGCATTCGTCTGTCTATCCCTCCATGTAGTTTCGCATGCACTTCCCAAGTACAGTAACTCATTTCCACCCCTCTCACTCTTGGTTTTTGTCTCTCTAAGTAACGTCCATGCTTTGCTCCCGTAAGTCAATGTCGGGATTACCACACTGTCATGCAATGACTTCTTTACTTCCATGCTGACCATCCTATTTCTTGTTGTTGTTGTTCCCCAGGCTGCCTGGCCGAACAGCCCCAAGGTCCTGAGCAAGGCCAAGGCCATAAACGAGCGCCCCCACAAAACCCTCCCTGCTTACCACTAATAAAGCCTGGGTGACCGAAGCCACTCTAAGGCAGGGAGCCGAGGAGGGCGCGGAAACGCCCGGGAAACCAAAGCTTCACCCAAAGCCCTGTGCCCCTCAGCAATTATGAAGGGAAAGTTGAGGGGCAAGGGAAAAATGTGACGCTTTGGCTCCCAATCTGCCAACTTTTAGGTTGGCAGTAGGGAGGTCAATCCACGGAAAAGACGCCGTCACTTGAGATCTAGAAGATATATAAGTAAAAGGAACAGTCAGAGTAAGCTATGGGTATGGCAGAGATCGCTCAGCTCTCACTCTGATAGACCAGCCCATCACCACATGACTAGAACCCAATCCTCTCAGCATCAGCTAGGAAAGGCCCTAGAAAGCCGCCTTTGGCGGGGGGATAGCTCCCCTATTTCAACTCCTTTCGGAGTTGGGCACCCGCCCATCCTATTTCTTGTTACTGCTTTCAGCGTTCTTACAACCCTCTTTCTATGTTGCACCCTCGCCCGCACTTCTTCATCCATATTCCCATCTTTACACTATGTAAAATGTTCATGTCAATAAAAGTTTTGAATTGAATTGAATTGAAAATACTCAACACATTGCTAAAAAAATGAGCGGACATTCTCCATAGCCTGACCGTTCAACCTCACCTCACACTCTGTGGCTGCACCCCTTTCAAAGACCATAACCTTACTCTTCCCTGCATTTACCTTCAGATTCCTTTTTTCACACACTTTTCCTAACCTATTTACCAGACCCTGCAACTCCCATTCATTATCGCTCATCAAAACGGTATCGTCAGCAAATTGCAGTACTGTACAGGCAACTTTCACTTGTTTCCTTCCCTTATCAGCGGTGCACCGACATCCACTGCTCTTCCTTGTATTTATTTCATGACTCCATCCATATTATATATTGAACAACCATGGTGACATCACACACCCTTGCTTTAACCCAACATTCAGATCAAAGAACTTGCTCTGTTCATTCTCCATACGTACGGACGCCTTTCCACTGTATTTTGTACTGTAAATTACATAAATTTTATCAGTGCTTCAGCCTTTTGTGTACTTTCTTCAAGAATATTTTTAACGTAAGGAGTGTTTTGATAATTCGATGTTTGTATAATTATCTATTTAATAGTGGCCCCTCCATCATTGACGATATGCCTATTAGTATAATAGTCTCCCATCAAACACCGCGGTCGCTAGTTTGAATCTACCGCGCGGGAGGACAGGAGTACTACACTTCATAAGGGTAACGCTTATTCTCTTATGGAATCGTCTTATGATCAGGTACTCTACGAAAAAATTCGTAAAAAATAAAAAACGAAAAAATAACTTGATAATTGCTATACTCGAGCTTTCCCAATGCGTGGATTTCTTGCGTGTGGATTCCTGACGCTGGCCCCCTAGCAGCCATACTTCCTTCCTCCTCCCGCGTCCGTTCCGTGAGGGTGGGTCGCTCTGTGCTCTGGCTTCATTCTTCGTTCCCCCGCTTCCAGTGAGTCCCTGCTCATTTGTATATATCTGAGTTGTATTGAACAGAGTTGAGATTAGCTAGCACAGGCTACCCTATTGGTACGTCCGCAGGAGGTGTGTAAATTAGGGTACTATTGTAACAGACGCTTACGTGTCCCAGGATCATCGCGCCATGTTTGTTATTTGTGTTTGATTTTTGCGCCTTAGCTCTCTGATAGTTATTTAGGAGGCTACCATTCCGCAAGTTTATGCTTCAGGCCGTCACTATGAGGCAGTTGCATAGTTTATTTTAGAAGATGCTCTAGTTCAAGGGTTGCCACACGTGGTGTGGAATCTTCTGGAGTCCGTATCTGCGCGTGGGCCCCTATCGCGGGCCTCTTCCTCCTCGTGCTGCTGCTGCTGGGTCTTCGGAGCGTCTGGTTGCTGTCACCTTGATGTTTCGTCGTCACCTCATGGTCAGCCTCATTAGGGGTCTCCAATGTAGGCTAGGAGTTATTTATTGTGTATAAATTAAGCTCTATATATATTTTAAGCCTAATATTTTCCCCGATATGTGTTTTTGCATGTGTGCTTTCATGCTTTAGGGGATTTGGGGAGACCTCCCGTTGATTTGGGGAGGGTTTTCGGAGGTGTTGGACTTTCACATGTAAGTCTTCACCTCTGAAAATTTTGGTTCGTTTTCCGGCGGCTTTCTCAGCAGAGCCGCCGTTTTCTCGTCTCAGACGATAAGAAACCAACCAAATATCCCGGCGTGGTGTGCTGAACCACGAAACTTCCGGCGGAATAGGCTAAATTCTTAAGGGAATCAACTCGGCCTACCGAGTGAACTCGCCCTGACCGATAGCCTCACGCAGTAAGACTTTTCTCGCCCGGCGTAACAGTCAAGTGGGCTTAACTATGACTCAAGTCATGAAGCTAGTTAACTATCTTTCTAGTGCTAATAGTCAAGGATAGTAAAATGCTTAAGGTCAAAATGGGGCCGGTGACGCTTTGTCACAGGTAAGCAGTTCATATGTATGTGAAAGAAAGACCCGGGGTCTTTCTATCGGGTCCAGCGGAAGGTTAGAGTAGCAGTGGCTATAACTAATTTTCCGGCGGACTTGAGGTAGGATTTGTTAACACCTCTCAGATTATCCTTATGAGCATTGATTCCTGGAAATTGTCTATTTCCAGAATATCAACACTGCAGTAGTAGCGGTTTCGACAGCAGAGGAGTAGCTGATTACGGCGGGAGGGGGGGGTCCCTATCTCCATCATGCCTCGCTTTGACCTTTGTACTACGCCTACCTGTTCTCTCTTACCAGTTTTTGCTCACAATTTATGTATAAAATGTGTAAAGTGTCTTGATCGTTCAAGGGGACTATGGGTATCGAAACGGTGCTCCGTGTGTTCTGAGCTAAGAGCGGCGGTGTTCGATAAGAGAGACCTTTCTCTCTTACCAGTTTTTGCTCACAATTTATGTATAAAATGTGTAAAGTGTCTTGATCGTTCAAGGGGACTATGGGTATCGAAACGGTGCTCCGTGTGTTCTGAGTTAAGAGCGGCGGTGTTCGATAAGAGAGACCTTTCTTGCCTAGCAGCCTTAAAAGAGATTAAATCAGTTTTTAACGTTTATGCAAAAGACACTGCTCACTGGTGTTTGGACATTGACTGGGGGGAATACTTGAACGGTGAAGACGCTGAAGGAATGTGGAGGAAAATTAGAGTCAAACTGGAGAATGCTGTATCCAAAAGTGTACCAGTAAGGGAATATAAGGATAAAACAAAATTGAGGAAAAGAACTAACCCAGAATTGCCAATGAAAAGAAAGCTTTGGATATTGATTAGAAGAAAGAAACGATTGTGGGAAAGATTAAAATTGTTAAAAAAGAACAGGGGGTCTAGTATAGAGGCTAAAGAAGTGGATCTGGAACGCAGACAAATAAACAATAAAATAAGGTGGGAAACAAGGAGGGGGGTGAAGGAGAGGGAGAGAGAGATAGCTAGAAATGTGAAAGATAATCCAAAAATATTCTGGAAGTACATTCAGGAAAAGTTAACAAGAAGAGTAGGGATCCCAGAGCTGGTAGGGGGGTTGAATGATGGGAGTAGAGCGGAGACTGTTAAGGAGAAAGCAGAGGTGCTGGGGAAATACTTTGGGGGGATACTAACAGTGGAGTCGGAGGATGCAGTGCCTACTTTTCCCATCAAACAGGCACCGGCACTAGAACTAATAGAGTTTTCCCATGCTAGAATAAGAAGGGCTATAGAAAAAATGAACAGAAGTAAGTCACCGGGACCGGATGGGATACACCCAAGAATCATAAAGGAAGGAGGTGAAATGTTAGAAGAGCCATTGAAAATGTTATTTGAGGTATCGTTTAATACAGGACAAATCCCGATGGACTGGACATAACAGCTATATTTAAGAAGGGAAAGAGAAATGACCCAGGGAATTATAGACCAGTCAGTTTGGCAAGTGTTGTGTGTAAACTAATGGAAACGGTAATTAGAGAAGGAATAATGGATCATATGAAGTCAAACCAACTTTTCAGTGGGAGACAGTTCGGATTCTTGCCAGGGAGGTCGACGGTACTACAGCTAATTAAGGTGGTAGATGATTGGATGCAAATTCTAGAAGATGGTGATGTAATAGACGTGGTATATTGCGATTTTATGAAGGCCTTCGATAAGGTCCCACATAAAAGGTTAATAGAGAAAGTTAGAAGCTATAATATAGGGGAGAAATGTGTGAAATGGATAGAAGCCTTCCTGAAAGATCGGAGACAGAGGGTGCTGGTGAATGGAATAGGCTCGGGGTGGAGGGAAATTACAAGTGGGGTACCTCAGGGATCTGTGTTGGGACCACTGCTGTTCGTTATATTTATCAACGACTTACCTGAAGTTATAACTAATGGAAGTGAGGTATACCTGTATGCGGATGACACTAAGCTGTATAGAAGAGTGAGGAGTAAGGAAGATATGGGTTTGCTTCAAGGAGATGTGGAGGGCATGAAGGGATGGTCTGAGCATTGGTTAATGCCTTTTCATCCAAAAAAAATGCAAGTACATGCGGATTGGGACCAGCAAGATAGACAAGGTAGGATACAGTATGTATGAAGCGATGGAGGAAGTGAATGCAGAAAAGGATATAGGAGTAGTGATAGACAATAAGTTAAATTTCTCAGAACATTTAGCGGAAAAGATAAACAAAGCCAATAGAATTGTAGGGCTGATAAGGAGGACATTTGTGTCACTTGACGAAGAAATCTTCAGGAATCTCTATACAGCGCTGGTTAGGCCGCACCTGGAATATGCGAACCAGGTGTGGGCTCCATATATGGTAAAGGATATAGAAGCAGTGGAGAAAGTGCAGAGGAGAGCTAGCAAGCTGGTACCAACGTTGAAGAACGCGGGCTATGAGCAGAGGTTGAGGACACTGGGTCTTCCAACACTGGCATATAGGAGAAAGAGAGGGGATATGATTGGGAGGTTTGACGTACCTCCCAACCTACCAAATAGGAAAATCTACTATTTGGTAATAGTCTTGGAAAATCCAACGTCAAGGCTATTAACCTAATTGCAATGACGACTTGTCTATTTTGACTGCTATGTCGTCATTCCAACCGCGGTTAAAAAAGAAAACGTCTAGAGTCTACTCCTTATCTTGCTCTAGGAGACGTTGTACATTAACCAAAACTACCACTGAAGGTGAAAAAAGCATAGAAGAGAAGAAAAAGGGGTTTACCTTAGTTACCGCTTAAGGCCCATCCCGTGTTCCGTCATGTGCAGATCCCTGTCGAACGTGCGCATGAGTGACCCTCTCTTGTCATCACATCTCACGTCAGCAGAAGAACGCGGATGGGCAGGGGTCCGGCGTGAGGGAGGGTATTATGTACGTTGGATTTTCCAAGACTACTACCAAATAGTAGGTTTTCCTATTTGGTAGGTTGGGAGGTACGTCAAACCTCCCAATTTGCTAGTAGTCTTGGCAAATCCAACGTCAAGGCTGCATAACAAATAGGAGGAGGTCATCCAAGCCCAACATACCAAAAAAAACAGTGCATAAAACAAAATTATGAATGACAAAGACACAATTTAAACAAGAGAGTTTAATAAAAGAGTGAAAAACTGAGGAGTAGCTAAAAAGAACAGTTTTAAAACATGCCCGTCATTCATAGTAATGCAAAAACATAGACTTGTCTTAAACCAAAAAGGTACTGTACCCAAAATCCCTTTTCTTCCAAAACCAACAAAAACATTGAACACAATAACAAAACACAATTTTCAATGTGGCAAAAACACTTATGTACTGTAACAATACATAATCCCAAACTTGCAATCAAGTGTTGCAAACCCGTACTCCCCCCCCCCCCCCCCTTTGTCAAATAAAACAAAGTAAAAGAACGAGGGACAAGGGGGGAAGACCAGGTATCTTCGCCAGAGCACTAGGAAACACGACCCCCGAGAGCTATCACCGGCCGAGGGGGTCGAACACCGGACATGGAGAGGTAGGAGGAGATGAAGGAATTGATAGAAGACCACAAAACCGCTGAGGCGATGTCAGGTAAGGATCGACTTTGCAGGAACCGGAAGGAGGCAGCAAAGTATCGCACATCGTGCGCAGAAACCCTACAAACAGGGTGACTGGCACGAATGGTCCGACAAATGTGGCGTCCCATCCGCACCTGCGAGAGCCTCCCACCTGTCCAAGGAGACATCCACACAGCAGTACCCGAAGGCGGCGCCACAGACGCAACAGAGGAGTGCAAGGCTGACACCGGGCACAACACATGGCGAGTATGCCCACTCTGTAAAGCCTGGACGGTGAAAGGCTGGAAAACGTGGGTCTCCCTCTCATTCGTGGCAACAAAATGAGGGGAGGAGGCGAACGTGACGCCATGCAAGGACGGGGAGAATCGCACGCAGCCCTGGGGCTGTGACAATGCCGCTAGTGCAGACACCCGATCCCCAGTGGCCAGAGCGACAAGGAAGAGCGTACGCCCGAGCAACGGAACCAGTGTAGCGGCCCGTGTATACGTGGGTGAAGCCAGAAGGTCCAGAGCCCGCCCCAGATCCCACTGTGGAGGGACCTGGCGCGGAGGCGGTCGGTCCCGGAAGGCAGCCGTCATGAAGGAATCCAGCTCCTGTGGCGGAACGACCAGCCCAGCGACGGACTCAAAGACCCCCCGGACGGCAGACAAGTGGTTACGTATAGCGTCGACGTGAAAGTGACGTGTACGGAAGAGGTGAAACAAGGAGTGTAGGACGAGGGAAGGAGAGCCAACTGTCTGGCGAGTGTCCTGTATCCACCTAGTAAAAGACCTCCAGCGGGACCCGTAAGTCCCCCAAGGAGAAGGCGGCCAGGAACGCTTCAGGAAGTCAGTCAGGTCCCGGCCGTGGACTGGGAGCCACCGTGCCTCATGAACATTCACGATGCGAAGGCCAACGAGGTCCGCAGGTCCCCAACCTAGCTCAAGTGGAAGTCGGAGACAGGTAGAGGGACCGGACTCGGGAACCACCGCGTCAACCGGGCGTACCAAGCCCGTGCCGGCCACAGAGGCGCGAGTAGCCAGACGCTGCCGAGGTACAGCCGCAGCCTCGCGAGGACTTTGCACATCAACAGTGCGTCTGGTGGCGGAAATAGGTATATCGACCGCCACCTGTTCCAGGCTACCATGAAAGCGTCCGGACCCCCCTCCGGAGTGCGAGGCCGGAGGGATAGGTACTGAGGCAACTGGCGCGGCACCTCCGATGCGAACAAGTCGACCTCCGGAACACCCCAGGAAGCCGCGAGGTCGTCGAACACAGTCCGTTGCATTGCCCATTCTACAAGAACGCCCTGTCCTCTCGACAGGGCGTCCGCCCACAGGGTGGCAGTCCCGGGCAGGGAGGAGGCATGCAAGGAGAAGGTGTGTCGGTTCGCGAGGAAGAACAACTCCACCGAGATCCCCAATAGAGTCAATGACCTAGAGGACCCCCGCTTTAGGAAATAGTGGACAGCTGTCTGAGTTTCCATCCCGAAGGCCACCGACTTTCCCCGAAGGGCCAGCGCGTGGTCCCTCAGGAAGAACAAAGGAACCAACAGTTCGAGGCCATAGACGGGTAAGGTGAGGGAGACCCACCCATCTGCCGGGAAGTGGACGTCCCAGGTTTGATTGGGAACCTCACCCTACCTCGCTCGACGCATCTGTGTCTACCCAGATCGTCGGCGGGGGGGCGGTCCAGGGCACAGCCGCAGAGAGCGTGCCCCGAGCAACCCAGTGACCGAAGCGACTGCGAACGGTACGCGGGAGCGGCAGGAGCCGATCCATAGGGGTCAACGGAAACACCTCGGTGCCCATGAGGAGGAGGCGGCGTAGCCGGAGGCTCCCTAAGGGAATGGGCAGAGCGGCCCAATGCAGCGAACCCACTAACGAGTCCCAGAGCCACCCCGGGAGGGAGACCGAGTGCAACACGGCGAAGACCTTCCGCCGAAGGTGCACCGCGTCCGGCAGACCCTGGGTCACCGTAGCGCCGGACAAAACCCATGCGATACCGACCCATGGCACGACACGCGACGGGGTCAAGCGTGACTTGGGAACATCGATGGGGAACCCTAACTGTGCGATGTGGCGAACGACTGTGAGGGCGTCGCGTACGCACAGGCCGAGGGCTCCGGAAACTATCAACCAAGCGGCCAAGGAAAACAGGAGCTGGAGCCCGCTCCTGAGGAGAGGACCCAGAGCCTGTCCCACCAGTTCGGAGAAGATCCGCGGCGCGATGTGGAGACCGAAGGGAAGGCCGGCGAACAGGAACACACGATCGGAAGTCCGAACGGCCAAGAATCGCTGGAATCGAGGATGGAGAGGAACGAGCCAAGACGCATCCTGGAGGGCCAGCGACACTACCCACGACAGAGGGCGCAGGGCCAGGCGTACCTGGGGTACCGGCAGCATCCGAAACCGTGTGTGCACGATGCGCCCGGTGAGGGCCGACAGAGCCACCACCGGGCGCATCGCGTCGCAGTTCTACTTCGGTACCAGAAATACACGGGAGAGGAAAACCGGGTGACCGTGGTACGTACCGTGGTACCGGTATACGATTTTACCGAAATGGGAACTTAAACTCGAACAGATAAAACAAATATAAAAAAAAACCACAAAAAAAAAAAACAGAAGCATAATAAGTTAACTATTTAACAAATCGCATATCGCGGGATATTATTATTAGTAGTGACGTTATTGAGGAAGAAACTCTCATGCAACCATCAATAGTGTAAATTCGGACCGGGGATAAGAGAGACAGGAAGTGGTTAGGGCAGTGATGATTCTGTTTCATAAGTTTATCGAAAGTGTTACTTAACCCTTAATTAGCGGCGAGCAACATAAGTCGAGTTAAAAAAAGCTGGACTATGTGGCGGCGCTCGACATAGGTCGAGTGGCAATTTCAGCACGTAATGTGGCTGAGAGAGAGAGACAAGTGGTGGCAGGAGACTAGCGAGCGTATGACTGCTCCAGACCACCGCGGCGAACCTACTGACACAAATCTCAGCTCCCTCCTCCCTCTCTCACTCGCTACATACTCAATTATGTACCGAAAGTACCGAATTACCTGCTTTTTGCACTCGCGTTGCACGGTTATTGCAAGAAAACTATCCATCATACAAGGATCGTTATGGTGTCATTCGAAAGCTCTGTTTATGCCCTTTCAGGGATAGGTACTTGTTTTACGTTCTGGGTCTTATTTAGGCATGAAAATGATCACGTAAACAGCCCTATTTTGGCTAAAAACACCCCGCTGTGCGGTACATATAAATAAACCGCATAGGCCGCTCGTAAGGTGTTAAAGTTTAAACCAAAGCCAGTGTTAATGATTGGAAGCTCGAACAAGTCCTAATCACAAAACAGTGACCCCCCCCCCCCTCTCTCTCTCTCTCTCTCTCTCTAGCCCTTTTCCCTCCCCTGCGTTGTTACATACAAGAAAGTCGAGTAAAATATTCTTATAGATATGAATACCAAGGACGTTTGCAGTATCTGTAGGGACAGAGTGAGAGACAAACGTGGCACAAAATGCCAAATATGCAAAGACAAGTTTCATTGGTGCTGCATAGGACTTTCAACACCGATAAACATGGCTTATAATAATAAGGGGAAGAACTTCCATTTTTGCAACAGCTGTGCCGAGTTCACAATGCAAATCATCCAGACTGTGGAAAAAACAGAGGTACAAGATAGAACTAAATATAGCCAAGAGGTGGTGTTATTCCAACAACACTGGGGAAACACACCAAGAATTTTCCCTCATACATCCCTGACCACAATCGTATCGACGTCACCAAATACCACACCGCCGCCGCCTCCCACCTCCCCACATGACCCACCCCACTCCACACCTCTGCCATCTGCCTACTTACGCCCGGCAGATCATGACACCCAGCCCCCCTCTACACCACCTCATAACACCACACCATCCCTAAACCACACCACTATCTCCCCCAACTACCAGACCTCCCCCTCCCAGACCCAACTAGCCCCACAACATAGCTCACCACCTGCCCACCTACAACCGATACGTAACTCCACCCCCCTGCAGGCCTCACCCACCCATACACCAAGCCCACTATCAATCATAACCACACTTAGCTCACCACATAACCCCTCACAGCCCCAGCCACACCTACTGGGGTTGTCTACACCAGTGTGCAGATATTATCTGGAAAGAAGGTGCTACTTTGGTCAAAAGGGCCAATATAATGGGAAGTCATGTAGATTTGCTCATCCCAAAATTTGCAACAACATAACCAGTCATGGAAAATGTAGATTTGGTGAAACCTGCAAATACCACCACCCATCCCTTTGCAAGACATCACTTGAGAACAAGACCTGCTACAATATGAAATGCCCAGCTTTTCTTATTAACCCTTAATTAGCGGCTCACCACATAAGTCGAGTTAAATAAAGCTGGACTATGTGGCGGCGCTCGACATAGGTCGAGTGGCAATTTCAGCACGTAATGTTGCTGAGAGAGAGAGACAAGTGGTGGCAGGAGAGTAGCGAGCGTATGACTGCTCCAGACCACCGCGGCGAACATACTGACACGAATCCCAGCTCCCTCCTCCCTCTCTCACTCGCTATATAAGGAATTGTATCGGGAAAGTGGCTAATTACATGCTTTTTGCACTCGCGTTGCACGGTTATTGCAAGAAAACTAGCCATCATAAAAGGATCGTTATGGTGTCATTCGAAAGCTCTGTTTATGCCCTTTCAGGGATAGGTACTTGTTTTACGTTCTGGGTCTTATTTAGGCATGAAAATGATCACGTAAACAGCCCTATTTTGGCTAAAAACACCCCGCTGGGCGGTACATATAAATAAACCGCATAGGCCGCTCGTAAGGTGTTAAAGTGACTTGGAGATATGCTAGACCTAACACAAATGGTAGCCCAAAAAACTCTCTAGCTATGCGAGGACGAGACAGAGGAAAAAGGCAAGGAGGGAAAGGGCAGACGAAGAAGATGAAGAGACTGAGGGAGATGGAGGAGCACATAGAACACCTCGAGCACCTCCTGGCCTCCCAAGAGTGGCCAATACATCCCGAAGACTATTAGGTACACATAGTATTCCAAACAATCTCTCCCAAATCTTGTTTGCAAATATCCAAGGCCTAAAAAATAGAACCACGAACAAAGTACCATTTATTAGGGGCCTGCTAGAAGAAGGAAACGCTATATTTGCGGCTCTCACAGAAACTCACATTAAAGATCAGGAAGATAGTGAGGTATGGATTCCTGGTTACAACCTACATAGGGCGGACAGAACGCATAGATCACATGGAGGTGTAGCCTTGTACATCCATGACTCACTGATATGTACTGAATTCCTAAATAACAGTAATGAAGTGGTGGAAATACTTGGAGTTAAAATAGAATCCCTAAATTTAGCAGTTATTGTTACATACAGGCCACCAGATGCATCCCGAGAATTCAAAACCCAGCTCAACAAAATAAAATCAGAAGTGGAAACCCTGGGGAACCCAACACCAAATATTATATGGCTAGGAGACTTTAACCTACCAAACATTAAATGGAGACAACTAGAAAACCAGTTAGTGGCAAACAACACCGGAGAAGCAAATACGAGGGAGCTTTTTGAACTTTGCGATTTTTTTAGTCTTACCCAACATATTGCTGAACCCACACGGGAAAACAATATCTTAGACCTGGTCTTCACTAACAACGACTCTCTAGTACACAACATTAACATATTGGACACAACATACTCAGATCATAAATTAATTGAGATCAAAACAACCTTAGAAAGTGTACAGACAACCTCAGAATCGAGAACAAAAACCGGCCCCTTCAGTAAATTTAACTTCAATAACAAAAACATTAGGTGGGAAGAGGTAAATCAAGAAATGGAGGAAATAGACTGGGAAGATTTAATGGATAACCTGACACCAGCAGAATGTCTAGTCTTAATAACAGAAACCATGACCCAAATCTGTAGCCACCATATACCTGCAAGACAAACAAAACGAAGAAGCAAACAAGATCGGGAAAGGAGGAGGCTGTACAGAAGAAGAAAATTACTCACACAAAGACGCACACATCAAAATCTACAGGATAGGCAAAAGGTCGAAATAGATAAGAGAAATTGTGGAAATTGAACAAAGGCTAAGAATATCATATGAACTACAACATATGGAAGAGGAGAGGAAAGCTATTGCAGGTATAAAGGAAAATTCCAAATACTTCTTTTCATACGCCAAACAAAAGGCTAAAACAACATCAAACATCGGCCCACTGAGCAAAGGGGACGGCTCTTTCACAGGGGACAAAAAGGAAATGAGCGAACTCTTAAGCAGGCAGTATGAAATGGCATTCAGTGAGCCTGATGAAACAAAAGTCATCAGAGACCAAAATATATTTTTCATGGAAACCTCCCCCACGGAAACCCCTCAGATGCTGGATATTGATTTCGGTCCAAAAGACATAGAAGAGGCCATTTCCAACATGCCATCCCACTCGGCACCAGGCCCGGACTCATGGAATTCGATCCTAATGAAAAAATGTAAGGAAAACCTCTCAAAACCCCTGGCTATAATGTGGAGAAGGAGTCTAGACACTGGTGACATACCAGATAGCTTGAAAAACGCTATAATTGCCCCACTGCATAAAGGAGGGAGTAAAGCACTACCAAAAAACTACCGCCCGGTAGCTCTAACCTCTCACATCATTAAAGTTTTCGAGCGAGTCCTACGAAGCAAAATTTCAACATTCATGGAGACAAATGAACTACACAACACCGGTCAACATGGGTTCAGAGCGGGAAGATCATGTCTCTCACAACTTTTGGAACACTATGACAAAATTCTTAAAGCGCTAGAAGAAAAGAAAAACGTGGATGTCATTTACACCGATTTTGCTAAGGCATTTGATAAATGTGACCATGGTATAATAGCGCTGGGAAAATCGGACGGTGAATATACAATTTCCTCGTAAACCGAAAACAATCGGTAGCAGTAAACCAAGTCACTTCTGAGCCTTCGGATGTCAAAAGCTCAGTGCCCCAAGGAACAGTGCTAGCGCCCCTTCTGTTCCTCATACTAATATGCGACATAGATACCAACACCAGACACAGTACGGTGTCGTCTTTTGCTGATGACACAAAATTAAGCAAGATAGTAAACACACAAGAGGACACGGGCCGACTGCAGGAAGACATGAATGTAGTGTTCCAGTGGACCAGGGAAAACAACATGCAATTCAATGAGGAAAAATTCCAATTAATACGGTACGGAGATAATAATGGTGTTAAAGAAATTACAAATTACTTAACAGAATCTAACCACATAATAGAACGGGAAGACAGTGTGAAAGACCTTGGGGTATTAATGTCTGAAAATATGGGTTTCAAAGTACATAACCAGGTCAAAGTGGCGGCTGCGAAACGTCTAACGGGTTGGATTCTGCGTACTTTTAAAACACGCGGTGAATTGCCTATGATAACGCTCTTCAAATCTCTAGTGCTACCGCGGCTTGAATACTGTAGCGTATTAACATCCCCATACAAAGTAGGTGAAATAAATGACGTAGAGAGTGTACAAAGAACTTTCACTTCGCATATAAGTTCGATAAAACATCTACACTATTGGAAGCGTTTAAGAGCACTGAATCTGTACTCACTGGAACGTAGAAGAGAACGTTACCTAATAATATACACATGGAAAATCGCAGAGGGTTTAGTACCAAACCTACATTCTCCGATAGTCATGAAATTCAGTGGTAGGAGAGGCTGGGAATGCGAAATCCCCTGGATGAATAACAGGGGTGCTATGGGCTCTCTGCGAGAGGGCTGGTTATCACACAGAGGCCCACGTCTCTTCAACAAACTCCCATGGCGAGTAAGAGACATGAGGGACATCTCGTTAGACAACTTCAAGAGAGCCCTAGATGTCGAACTGCAAAAAGTGCCAGACGAGCCCATCCTCGCAAGGGAGCGAGCTGTCGCTTCAAACAGTCTACTGCACCAAATCACCACCCATAACGAGGGGCGTCGCGCTCCTTGGTGCCGCTAGAGGAGCGGCGAACACATCCAAAGGTATCCAAAGGTAAAGGACTGGCGGTCAACTCCCTCGACGATACCCTGCTCGTGCATGGATGTGAACACGTGGGCCACCTCTGAAGAGATGGGCCGGTGTCGGTGACAAGAGCGGAGTGGGGGTCTGGACGTGCACCTCCAGGTTAGACCCCTCCGCGCAATCTGCCGCCCCCAACGTCCCTCGCGGCCACCGAGGGGCGCAAGGGCGAAAACAACCCGTGGGAGCTCCCGAGAGGAGGGGAGCGACCCATGCGGCCAGGCGAGAAGGAGAACAAGGAGACCGACCCAGAGAACCTACACATTGTTGTGACGTGGAGGTACCCCGGGTACGGTCCGTGCGGGTATGAGCGCCACGTTGACCTCCTCTACCCCCCCCCCCCCCCCAACTTAGTCGAAAAGGGCGGGCCACCCCAACCCCTGGCCGTCGCGGGGCTGACCCCGGCGAAGGGCGGCCGGAAGTGGAAGGCCGGCCAGCCCCGACACGGCGGGGTTGAAAAGGGGGCAAGAACAGAAGGGCGAGGCGGAACTGACGCACTGGCCCGTAACGTCCCTGTCCTGCACCCGATGGCGGCAGCACTTGCAGCAGCACCCCGAAGAGGACCGGCAGAAGGACAGGACTGAGAAGACCCCGCTCGCGACACAGCGTGTTGTTGCGTGTCGTAAGCAGGGTCCACCGATAGAGAAGCGTAGCGGCCCCAAGCATCCCGCGCAAAAAAGCCCCGACGGAGAGAGCGCAGAGTACAACAAACCCTGACGAATATCCAAGGGGGCTGTCCGGCAGAACGAGGACCGTACTGTCCGGCGTTGCCGAGTTGCCACGCACAAAACCGCCTTCTGCTCGGGAACCAAAGACACCGCGAGCCGAAGGGGGATCCGCCGAACGCGGCCCAAACCCTCGCGAAGATCGCCTGGTGCAGACGCCGCGATAAGCCGCAGGTGGTGAACAGAAGTCTGGAGGGAACCAAAAGACAAGAGAATAAGTTCGGCACCCACCGCCGCAAGGGAAAAACCCTGTCGACAGAGGACTGAACTGGGTGAGAGAAGAACGGGGTAGCAATAGAACAAAGTTCAAGAACGGGCGCGCTGAACCAGGACCAGAACGCGCCGTCCAACCCGCCGACAGACACAAGAGGAGGCAAAAGCAGTGATGACTCCGGGGGAGGGACTGAAGGAGAGCCGGCGACGGAACGGCCGGCGAAGTCGAAGGCCTCAGCAAACCAGGCCCCAAATGGGAGAGGGTGATCGAGCAAGATGGCTAAGCCAGGCGTACCGTCGTCGCACAAACCCGTCCCATAGGAGGACAGTCCCATTAACACAGCCAGGGACTGAACATCCTGAAGGACGTCCCGGCGGCTGAAGTCTGACCAGAACGTAGGCCTGCAGAAGGGAGGGGGACCGTAGCAGGGGTAGGTAGGGTAAGGCGCTGAGGGTGTGTCACCGCCAAGAAGCACGATAAGAGGGAGTCTTGCATCGACTCCAAGCGCCCGTCGATGCGTGACACAAGCCACCCCTGCATAGCCGACAATCGATCCGAGAGAGGCGACCCCCCCCAAGAATGGTCGGCCCGCAGGGGTGAGCGCGAGCGGGAGCGAGATCCACGACACGAACCAGCAGAGTCGCGGCCCAAGGAAGGCGAGCGACCACGGGTGTGTTGCCGCTGAGGGACTCGTCCCTGAACACGAACGCCCGAGGGGGAAACAGCACCATCCCCCTCTACCAGCGACACGTCAGCCCCTGAGAAAGGGGACCCCGAAACCACGCTATACCCCACCGAGCCAAGAGGAGGGGTACCCCCGTGGCGAGACGGTAAGTGAAGGTCAGGGAGAGAAGAAGGAGGAGGAGCAGGACGACGGGAGTGGGAAGGCTGGCCGGGTGAAAAGAGGTCAGAAGGAGCCGCGGGGGGAAACAGAGCAAGGATCCCCGGGGCAGAGATAACAGGGTGGCCCGACACCGAGGCGGAGGAGGGAGGGACCGCCACCGTGGGACGAGACCATGAAGGAAGAATAGGCACCGAAGCAGGTGAAGTAGGAGGAGAAGCAACTACATCCTGGCGGACCCTCCTGGACAGTGTAGGAGGAGGGAGCAGAGGGCCAGCTACAGCCTGAACTTCCGCGCGCGTAGAGGACAAAGGAAGAGGACGTCCTTCGAGCAGGGGAAGCGGGCGGAAGGTAGTAGAGCCCCGACCCGGAGAGGCCAGGGGAGGGCGCACAGGGGCAGAGCCGCTAACCCCGGCCGCAGGGCGAGAACCATGACGAGGGCGATTGGCGCCGTCAAGGCGATCAGGAGGACAACGAGGGGCAGGAGAGGACGGGCGACGAGGCGAGCGAGAGCGTGGACGGAGCAGGGGATCCCCCCGACGATGTGACGACCGGCTGCGGGACCCAGGGGAGAGGGCCCGAGCAGGGAGAGGGCCAGGCGAACGGCCTTCAGTCGGGTCAGGGATACCCAGGGCGACGCGGATCCGGGCGGCAACAAAGGCCGGGGAACGGTGGCCCACAGTCCAAAAGTGGCGGGAGATTATCGCCCACACCGACTGAAAGGAAGCAGAGGCCACTGCCGCCGCCGAGGAACCAGGGCTATGGTGCACCACATCCACGAGGGCCAGACACAGGCCACACAGAGCAGGGAGGTAGGTCGTAGAGGACACACAGTGCGAGTGGCGCAAGCAGGACTTGTGGCTCTCCAAGCACGGGAAGCTACAACCATGGCGAAAGCAAGGCAGCCTACCTGCACTGGAAGAACACACACCATAATCAGCACGTCGAAGGAGTAAGTGGAGAGAATGCCCAAGAAGAACCAGGGAAGGAGCATGGGGAAACAGGAACACACATGCAAATAGGTATCCGTACTCACCCTAAACCGGGAGCACAGAGGTAGGTGAGTAGGGCGGGCGAGGTGGAAGAGCACTAGCAGAACCTGCAAAGATGGAGAAAGTGTTAACCACCACTCAACATCTTACATGCAGGGCCTATAACACCAGTAAAGTGCACACACCAAGATAGTTTCAGGCAACAAGATGACATAAAAAAGGTCAACAGTGAAAGCCAACTATTACCGCAAATTTGCGGGCCAATGGAGGCGGGCCAGGGGAGGTGTGGTGGAGTGGTCTTGCCACTGGCCTGGTAATCCAAAGGTCCCGGGTTCAAATCCCGATGTATCAATGGGAAGATATTATTGGGATGGAATTTGTGCTGTACCTAGTATCAGTGCATTACCACAAAGCCCACCGAAACGTCAATAAAATACCCTGATTGTTCCCTGATTAAATAGCACTGTATGAATATTCCCATATTCAAAATATGCTATAGGGGTGCAATGCCTGGTGAGTTATCTGCTCAACAGGTGGCGTTGTGTGTGTGTAAGTGTGAGGGTCCGAGTGTAGGTAGTGAGACAGTGAAGCACGGGAGCGAGATGGCTTCAGAGATGGGGTCGTTTCGGGCCATGAGTGAGCACCGTGCCTCATGTGAAGGCAAGATGGCAGGTGCTCGTTGTACTCTACGTGCTTCACATGTCTCACTCCCTAGACTGGAACAAGACCTCACGGGCTTCACTGTTCATTGTAAAGCGGTGAATGTTAAGGCTCTCAGCCTATGCCCGAGAGGAAGTAAGTTGGAATATAGAAAAAAAAAAAAAAAAAAAAAAAAATAACCGTACCGACACAACCCTCCCGCATCTTTGAGGGACCCCCCAGCTATCTCCGCAAATTTGCGGGGAGCCGAAATGTCCCAGAGGAGCGAATCGAGCTCCCGCAAATTTGCGGGACCGGCCGAGATGGTCCGGCGCCGAAAAAGCGAGAGGAGCGTCTAGGGAATACCAAAAAAGGCCACAAAAATGCGTCATCTCCTTATGAACTCCAAGCGATGATGGCCATCAAGCTGAGCAGTGTCTTCCTTGAATTTATCCTAACTCAACTGGTAAAGGGAGAGGCAAGGAAGACACACCAGGGGAGAGGAGGCACATCCCCCAGGAACCACCCAACCCACAGAGATAGAGCAAAGCCCATGAGGAGAAGTGGCAGGGTGGGTGGTTTCGCACAAACAGGGGACCCCGTGGGGTACCCCTGGATTGGGCAAAAAGACTATGAAAGGATGGAGGTGAAACAGGAAGAGAAAACAAAAACCAGTAAATGAAACTGGTGAGAAAAAGGGTGGCCTAGCCGTGAGCAGAGAATGTGTCAGGGGCGAAAAACCCTGTGGTGTGAAGGAGGGGCCCCCGTGGGGTACCCCTGGATATCACGAACCACCTGTCGCCCAGGCCCTTGAGACACAGTGAAGGCTCGAAAGGGGGGACTCGGGAATAACGCTAATAATGCGGCCGACACAAACTCTACAAACAGCACCGCCACCAACGAAATCTCAGAGTGTTTACCAACGGTACCCCTTAGGCTATGAAAAAAATGAAAACTCATAGGGACATAGCAATTCCTGAATGAGAAAACGAGCTAGGCTAAAATAAGCTAAAAGGTAAACTATGCCCAGACTAACAGGAAAAAAGAATATGAAAAGAGAAAGAATGAAAAACATATACGAGGAACGCCAGGCGCCCCCGTACCTTCGGTAGGCTATTTCCACACGCGTCTCCATTATACACACTTAGGAGCCCATTTACGTGTGCCCTAGATCACGTAACATCTGTCTAACAAAAAAGAAGGCCAGATAAGCCGAAACGAACCTAAACAGGGTGAATTAAAGGAGCACAACAAAAGCGGACTCAATCAATGGAGGCGCGTGAACAAATGATGACAAGAGAGGGTCGCTCATGCGCACGTTCGACAGGGATCTGCACATGACGGAACACGGGATGGGCCTTAAGCGGTAACTAAGGTAAACCCCTTTTTCTTCTCTTCTATGCTTTTTTCACCTTCGGTGGTAGTTTTGGTTAATGTACAATGTCTCCTAGAGCAAGATAAGGAGTAGACTCTAGACGTTTTCTTTTTTAACCGCGGTTGGAATGACGACATAGCAGTCAAAATAGACAAGTCGTCATTGCAATTAGGTTAATAGCTTTGACGTTGGATTTGCCAAGACTACTAACAAATAGAGACTTTTAAGATAGTGTCAGGAAAGTACGATGAGGATGTGTGTGTGTGAAGGTATCTTCTTGATGCGGGAGGGAACAAGAACGAGAGGACACTCTAAGAAAATTTACAAAGAAAGAAATAGGCTTGAGAAGGCAAAGAACTCATTTTGTGATAGAGTGGTAAATGAGTGGAACGCACTGCCCCAGTATGTAGTCGATTCCGAATCAATAAGGGAGTTTGAAAGTAATCTTGATAAAGCATGGGGAAGACAAGATTTGAAGTTTGATTATAAAACAAAAATACAGAATAGTAAAAATGTTGCGTCTGCTACCGCCGCCGCCAACACCGTGAACGACCGCAGCAGTGCAAGTACTGGTACTGAGCTGGATACACAGGCATAGTTTGCCTTTTTCCAGAGGATCTACTGTAAGAAACTGTAAGTAAGAATAAAGCACTCCATTGCGATGACGAGGCTCTCTGGGAGTATTTAGTCATTAAATCTCCGCTAATTAAGTCAATTCCGGCTAAGTCAACCAAACCTAAAATTAAATCTAAAGTACTTTCCAAGCAGGTAGTAACTAGTAGTGAAAGTAACAGTGCCGAGCCCCCCCCCCCGACCGGTCGAAGAGGAGACGGTCGCCTTCACCAAGGCCCAAATCTAGATCTCACGGGAACCAGTCCCAACATTCTTCCGTCAAGTCGTCGAGGTCGACAAAACGCCGGAAGGAGGGCCCTGCTTCTTCGACGCCGTCTACTTCAAGTCATATAAGTGCCCGTATGGTTAACACGCAACCGCATCCCCAGCCATCGCCGGGGTCGCGGCCACCTCCCTCCACTCCTACCTCTCTCACGTCTAACGTCCAATCTGGCGACTCAGAGGTAGGGGCGGAGGGGATGGAGTCTAGTCCCAGGGATGAACAATCTTTGAGTGAGCCGCAAGAGTTTACATTCGCCATTTCTAAGTTAAGTTATGTGCCACGTAAAGGTTCCCCGGTTATATCTAACAGAGTGTTAGCGGATCAGTATAGGGGTTCTCCTTCTTGCTCACGTCAGAGTTTTGATAGTTCTCAAGTGATACAGAACTCCCAGCCACCCACGGCACAAAGCCGGGGGATCTGGAGACAGTCAGAACCCTCTCAGGTTAGTGGTACTTCTCAGGACATGAATAGAGTAAGTGGACAGGTAGAACTAATACCCTCGTCAGTCCCTGATCTGGTGTGGCCTTCGACAGCCCAAGTAACTGAACCCCGGCCACCAACACCTGAAGTGATAGAACTACCAGAGGAGCCGGAGGACATGGAACTGTCCTCGGCTCAACCAAGTAATAATGAAGTAGAGTCGGAAGTTGGTTCTCAGGCCTCTCGAGGATCCCACAGTAAGTGTGATACCACTGATGAACTGAATGATATTCTTCACAGAGTGCGGCAGTATCAGGTACCTCCTTCTCAAGCTCCTTCCACTAGCACATCGGTAGTTCCCCCTCTTGAGTCTATGGTAAGGCCGTTAGAACCCTCAGGTGTTTCACATCCCCATACCTCTTTGCCTTCGTTTAACGTAACTCCGGCTATGACCACGGCTAGAAGCACGACAGTGCCGGCCTCCTTGACTACCACTAACGTCCGTGTCATTGCAGACATTACTCCTCCCCTTCTTGATAGGCCCCCCGCAGAGGAGAGGCTCCTATGCCTCTCCTCTATGGGCTGGATTGCTCATGGGTTCCGTCATTACCACAGAAACCACACCTGGCAAGTATGAAAAAACAATTGATGGGTCTTGTGAGATGGAGGGGAGTGATGGAAAATTGGAGGAAGGAGTTAGGGGCTAAAGTAGAAGTTTTGTCCGATATGTGTGGCGTTACTAGCGGGGTGGATAGGCCTAGGCCAGTAAGTGACAGCCTAGAGGCAGTGATGGCCAGAGTAGACGAGTTAGCGGCGGAAAATGTGGCACTCAAGGCTCAGCTTAAGGAATATGAGGGCCACCTGAGTGAGGAAGTAAAAGGAATTAGTGAGGTAAAAAATTAGTGGACATGGGTAGAGAGTGCCACGATGGTAGCCCTTGAAGAAATTGTGAAGGAGCAGAAGGAAGAGAGAGAAAAGGAAAAGAAAGAGTTTGAAAAAAATGTAGTGCAAGTTTTAAAGAAGAAAGAGAAGGTAGTGAGAGAGACAATAGATAGAGGTAAGTGTGTAGTAATCTTTGGAGATGTGGAAGAGCACCTGGCAGATATGAAGGTAAGAAAGGAAAGGGATGTTGTGAAAGTCAAGGGGATACTGGATTACTTAGATGAGGGTTATGGATGGGTAAAAGAATTGGAGGAGGTGAGAAGGTTAGGAAAATATAAGAAGGGCGAGATGAGACCACTAAGAGTGGAACTAAAGTTTAGATCAACAGCAGAAGCAGTAGCCAATGTGAGCTGGAAATTAAATTCGACAGAGCTGAATCATATAAGGGTAAAAAAGGACCTAAGTGTAGAAGAACGAGAACAGTTAAGGGAACTCCAAGCTAAGGCTGATGAAGAGAACGGAAAGTTGTCTGAAGAGCAAAAGAAGATTTTTTTTGGAGAATAAGGGAAGGGCAAGTAAGGAAGTGGTACATCAGGAGCCACCAAGAACCGAAAGTAAGAGGAGTGATAGGGAAAGAGACAGAGAGACAAGTACGAAGTCAAAGCAAACGAGACGGAGCGAGAGATAATGCAGGGAGCAGGGGACCGGAGAGAGAGTCAGGATGTGGTGGAGGTGGAACAGAGGGAGAGAGAGGGGGAGGGAGGAGAATATAATTAGCAGGGGAGGTGGAACTGGGTCAGGGAAGGGATGGAGGAGGAGGTGAACCTGGTAGGAGGCAGAGAGGGAAGAGAAACAAGGAGGTGGATTCAAATATACTGTGCTACTACACTAATATAGATGGAATAAACAGTAAAAAGGTAGAGTTAGATATATATTAAGAAAAGATCAACCACAGATAGTCTGTTTGACGGAGACAAAGCTGAACCAGGACTTTGACAGCAACATAGTGTTTAGTGAAGGATATAATATATGGAGATATGATAGGAAGGGTAAAAGGGGAGGTGGAGTGGCAGTATTAGTTAAGAACCCTATGACAGCAAAGCACATGGAGTTAAATAATGACAAGGCAGAAATAATGGCAGTTGAACTCAATGATATAGAAGGAAAAAAGCTAGACATAGCAGTAGCTTACATGCCACCAAAGACCAGAGCATGGAGGGAGTTGGAGTTTGAGGAGATGGTAGAGGATATGATTCAGTCGTTGAGAAGATTGCTTTTAAGGAAAAATCGATTGATCTTGGTAGGAGATTTCAACTGTAGTGAGGTTGATTGGGAATCGGGAGATGCAGGGCCAAATCAGAGATCTTGGGGAAGTCGGCTAGTGGAGTTGGTTACGGAAAATGTACTTGCACAACATGTGAAGGAAAATACAAGAATGAGGGGTAATAACGAACCTTCTAAACTCGATCTGATTTTTACAAAAGATCCTCACGAAATTAGTGATATAAACTATCTATGTCCTGTAGGTAAAAGTGATCACCTATTACTAAAATGGAAGTTGACCTCGAGTAATGCCAATAGATTAGACAATAGCTACATAAATGACAGATTAAATTATAGTAAAGCTGATTATGTATCCTTGAAAAGATATTTAGAGGGAGTAGATTGGGATCTTATTTTAAGGAACAGGATGTACAAGGTAAATATAGTAGATTCCTCGAAATTTATAGAGTAGGAACCAATCTGTTTGTCCCAAGATATAAAACTGGAAATTTTACTAAGCAGAAAGATTGGTTTAATTTGAAATGCAAAAGAGCTTTGGGTAGGCGTGATGCAGCTTGGGCTAGATTAAGAAGAAGGAACACTGAGAGTAATCGGAATAAATATAAACAGGAGAGGAATAGATATGTTAACATAATTAGGCAAGTTAAAATGAACTATGAGAAGAACATAGTAAATAAATGTGAAAGTGACCCTAGATTATTTTATAAATATATAAACAGTAAGTTCAAGGTAAAGAAACAAATTACTAAATTAAGAGTTGATGCTAGGACGTATGAAAATGTATCGGACATGTGTGAGGTAATGAATAACAAATTGGGGTCAGTTTTTACTAGAGAGGAAGGTTTTGACGAACCACAGGCGGGAGTACTGGAGAGTGGTCTTAGTAAGATTGAAATAACTAGAGATGAGTTGTTATCTGCGATGAGAGGACTTGAAGTAAGGAAAGCTATGGGACCGGATGAAGTGTCTGCCTGGGTTTTAAAGGAGTGTGCAGAGCAATTAGTGGAGCCAGTGAGGGACATAATTCAAGCTTCCTTAGATAAAGGACAGGTTCCTGTTGAATGGAAAAGAGCTAATATCATCCCGATATACAAGAATGGAAACCCTGAGGACCCTCTAAACTATAGACCAGTTTCACTTACTAGTATTGTATGCAAGATTTGTGAAAAGCTAATTAGGAAGAGATGGATGAAAATGTTGGAGAGAAAGAAGATAATAACCCCAAAGCAATTTGGATTCAGAGAAGGGACATCTTGTGTTACCAGTTTGCTATGTTATTACAGTAGGGTGATAGATGTACTCCAAGAAAGAGGCGGATGGGTGGACTGCGTCTACTTAGACCTTTCCAAAGCATTCGATAAGGTACCACATAAGAGATTGTTATCTAAGCTTGAGATGCTAGGATGTGTCAGGGGGAGTTTGCTGAAATGGATGGAGAGCTATCTAACAGATAGGGAAATGAGGACCAACATTAGAGGAACTTACTCATCGTGGCGGAAAGTTGAGAGTGGTGTGCCGCAGGGATCTGTGTTGGCACCTCTCATGTTCCTTATGTACGTGAATGACCTGCCGATAGGCATAAATTCCTACATGTCAATGTTTGCAGACGACGTAAAAATTATGAGACAAATAACAAATAAAAGTAGTTGTGAGGAGCTGCAAGGTGATTTAGATAGAATATATGAATGGAGCACCAAGTGGAAAATGAAATTTAATATAAGTAAATGCCATGTGTTAAATATGGGAAGAAGTGTGAATAGACCAAATTGGGAGTACAGGATGGGAGATAATATAATTAGCAAGGCCGAAAAAGAAAAGGATTTAGGGTTGATTATACAAGATAATTTGTCGCCAGAGAAACATATTAACAAGCTCTTTAGCGGAATGTATGCAATGGCCGGGAATATGAAAGTTGCTCTGAACTACTTGGATGAGACCATGGTAGCGAAAATTATGAAGAGTATGATTAGACCAAGATTGGAGTATGCAGCAGTGGTGTGGTCCCCGCATCTAAAGAAGCATATTCACAAGTTAGAAAGAATCCAGAGAGCAGTTACTAGATTGGTTCCAAGTCTCAGAGAACTGCCATATGAAGGGAGGCTAGACAAATTAAATCTACCAAGTTTAAAAGAGAGGAGAGAGAGGGGAGACATGATAATGATGTACAAATGCACCCAGGGGCTGGAGAGGCTGGATAGGGAGGATATGTTAATTATGGATACAGGAATAACTAGAGGCCACAGCTACAAAGTAAAAAGACCTACCTGCAAGAACGATATCAGGAAGTTTAGCTTCCCCTATAGATGTATTGACAAATGGAATGGGCTGGAGGAGGAGGTGGTAGGGGCAAGGAACATCCATATTTTCAAGAAAAAATTGGATAAAAAGTAGACTGAGAGACGGGACAACACGAGCTTAGCTCAACTCCTGTAAACTACAATTAGGTAAATACAATTAGGTAAATACTGTATCAGGGGATCTACCGGTACCTAGTGGTTGGACCATTGAGGTAAATAAGAGTAGGAAGCTTAGAGCAAAAGACGTGGAAGGAAGGGTTTTAGATGCTACCATTAAGGCCATACCTAATGTTTATTGTGCTGATTTCTTTGTGTACTCTGCCTCTCCGGCGATACCTCCGGCCTCATCTGCAAAACTGTTTGCGGACTGGTCACGAAATGACAGCGTCAATGATATTAAAGCTCTGAATGCACTTATGCCGGAACTGAATACAGTCCCGGTACTAGATCAGACAAACACACCAGTCTTGCAGGTGGGGCAGGTAGGTGTAGGTCCTTGGGTAGACTGGGAACTGGAGGCGCAGGTATTTGCATCCACCATACAAAATCTTCACATCAGGTCCCTCAGGAAGTTCATTCATGGCTCACTTTACCTGTTAACAAAGCAGGAGGGGTTTCCCCAGCTTTATTTGAATTCCTGGCAGCTCCCAAACTATCACTTTATGACCTGCATGACCCCTTTTCCACACCTCCTCCAGCTCACTTAGACAGTGATTTTAAGCTACGTAACAAAGCTTATCGACTGTTCTCTCAATACCTCGTCAGTCGCCAGGTTGCCCAGTCACTCATGAGAACTATAACAGCCAGAACTATAACAGTTGCTCCGACATTGTCGCTGAGATGATAAAAGCCTCAGGGGAGATTGGTGTAAACTTAGTCACTGAGTTGATAAACACCATTATTAAAGATGAGAAAATCCCAGAGGATTGGCTCAAAAGTGTAATAGTAAATATATACAAAGGAAAAGGGGATGCGCTAGATAGAGGAAATTATAGGGGCCTGAAAATGCTTGACCAAATCATGAAGGTCTGTGAGAGAGTCCTTGAGGGTTTGATCAGGCAAAGCATCTCTATTGATGATATGCAGTTTGGTTTTATGCCAGGACGTGGTACAACCGATGCTATCTTCATAGTCAGGCAGATGCAGGAAAGATACCTACTAAAAGGCAGGGATCTTTACTTTGTGTTTGTGGACCTGGAGAAGGCCTTTGATAGGGTACCTAGAGATGTTGTACAGTGGGCTATGAGGAAACTTGGTGTGGAAGAGTGGCTGGTGCGTGTGATAATGAAGATGTATGAGGATTCGCGAAGTTCGGTGAGGGTGAAAGGTGTACTGAGTGATGAATTCGCAGTCCGTGTTGGAGTCCATCAGGGTTCAGTGTTAAGCCCCTCCTCTTTATTATGGTCTTGGAGGCGCTGTCTAGAGTTTTTAGAGGCGGACTCCCGTTGGAACTGTTTTATGCAGACGATTTAGTCCTAATAGCTGACAGTATGCAGGATGCTGAGGCCAAATTCAGAAAGTGGAGAGAGGGCATGGCGGGCAAGGGTTTAAGAGTCAATATTAACAAAACCAAGGTTATGCATTGTAGTTTGAGACGAGGCAATGTGGAAAAGAGCGGTGCATACCCATGTGCAGTGTGTGGAAAGGGAGTGGGCGTTAACTCAATTCAATGTAGCATCTGTCGATGTTGGGTACACCATGGGAGTAAGCGCTGTAGTAGAATAAAGGGGCCCCTGCCGAAGGATAAGTCAGAAATAGAGAAATTTGAGTGCGTAGTGTGCAAAGGCGAGCTTGTGTTAAGTGATGATCCTGTGGCTGTGAATTTTGGAAATGAGTCTTTGGAGCTGGTGAACAAGTTTTGTTACCTAGGAGATACCATCTCTGCCGGTGGGGGGCCTGAGGCTGCCACTGTTGCTAGAATTAGGTGTGGCTGGGGGAAGTTCAGAGAATTGATGCCAATCCTGACCATGAAAAGAATGCCTCTCCCCTGAAGGGAAAGGTGTATGCCTCATGTGTTAGAAGTGCAATGACGTATGCCTCAGAAACATGGGCCGTTAAAGTAGAGGATGTCAACAGAATGGAGCGTAATGAGATGAGAATGGTGAGATGGATGTGTGGGGCCAGGCTACAGGATAGAATAACAAATGTTGAGCTGAGGAGACGTTTAGGTATAAGAGTATTAGCGAGGTGATGCGTACAAGTAGACTGGGATGGTATGGACATGTGGAGAGAATGGATGAACAAAATTGGGTGACAAAATGCAGGTCTGTGATTGTGGAGGGAGCTGCACCAAGGGGTGGACCGAGGAAGACCTGGGATCGGACTATACGCGCCGATCTCAAATCCAAGAACTTGACAAGTGAAGCAGCCCTTAACAGGGTTGCCTGGAACGCCGCCATTAGGACAAGAGACTGAAACTGCACTTATGTGTGGAACACTCAGTCTTAAAATGTTATGTATGTATGTATGTATCTCTGACCAACATGTACGGAAAGTCACGGAATTATCACGTAGGCTCCTGTTGCAAAATTCTATTCAGTCTTTGGGTGATATCAGAGTAGCTGTCATAGAGCACGGCAAGATTTGATGGTTTACTTGGTAAAGAAGTTGCCGGAGGATATAGGCCGCCGGGTAACTCTTTCTGCCTATGGAGACATGGAGTATAGTTTTCAATTTGGTAGATGTGTGGAAGCAGAGTACCTCCCAGTCTAAGAAAGAGGCCTTTAAGAAACCTTACTTGAAACCTAAAGGCGGCGGAAAGCCCCAACCTACTCAAACTAAACAGTCCTTTCGAGACGCAAGGCCTCTTCAACAGCAGGGAGGTGCTCAGCACAATCCTAGGCAGGGGAAATATTCACATACATACATACATAAATTTTAAGACTGAGTGTTCCACACATCAGTGCAGTTTCAGTCTCTTGTCCTAATGGCGGCGTTCCAGGCAACCCTGTTAAGGGCTGCTTCACTTGTCAAGTTCTTGGATTTGAGATCGGCGCATATAGTCCGATCCCAGGTCTTCCTCGGTCCACCCCTTGGTGCAGCTCCCTCCACAATCACAGACCTGCATTTTTTCACCCAATTTTGTTCATCCATTCTCTCCACATGTCCATACCATCCCAGTCTACTTGTACGCATCACCTCGCTAATACTCTTTATACCTAAACGTCTCCTCAGCTCAACATTTGTTATTCTATCCTGTAGCCTGGCCCCACACATCCATCTCACCATTCTCATCTCATTACGCTCCATTCTGTTGACATCCTATACTTTATCGGCCCATGTTTTTGAGGCATACGTCATTGCACTTCTAACACATGAGGCATACACGTTTCCCTTCAGGGGGAGAGGCATTCTTTTCATGGTCAGGATTGGCATCAATTCTCTGAACTTCCCCTGCCACACCTAATTCTAGCAACAGTGGCAGCCTCGGCCCCACCACCGGCAGAGATGGTATCTCCTAGGTAACAAAACTTGTTCACCAGCTCCAAAGACTCATTTCCAAAATTCACAGCCACAGGATCATCACTTAACACAAGCTCGCCTTTGCACACTACGCACTCAAATGTCTCTATTTCTGACTTATCCTTCGGCAGGGGTCCTTTATTCTACTACAGTGCTTACTCCCATGGTGTACCCAACATCGACAGATGCTACATTGAATTGAGTTAACGCCCACTCCCTTTCCACACACTGCACATGGGTATGCACCGCTCTTTTCCACATTGCCTCGTCTCAATCTACAATGCATAACCTTGGTTTTGTTAATATTGACTCTTAAACCCTTGCTCGCCATGCCCTCTCTCCACTCTCTGAATTTGGACTCAGCATCCTGCATACTGTCAGCTATTAGGACTAAATCGTCTGCATAAAACAGTTCCAACGGGAGTCCGCCTCTAAAAACTCTAGACAGCGCCTCCAAGACCATAATAAAGAGGAGGGGCTTAACACTTATAGAGGTAAGTCACACCAAAAGCATAATCAAGGACAGACGCCTGCCAAAACTAGCCAGCCGTATAACCCCACTCCGCCTCCACCACCAAAAAACTAGTAAGTTGCACTCTCTCTCTCCCGGGGCCTACCGCAGGTGAGTTGGATTCGAGAATTGCCCTACCAAACATACCCAGTACAGAAACTGGGTCGTTCCAAGCATGTCGCAGGGCCTGGCCCCGGCGAACGTGGGCCAGGACAGTGGTAAGGCATAACTTGGCGGTGGCTCCGGCGACCTCGTCTACGTCAAACTCTAGAATTCAACAATGTTTCTTTAGAGGTGGAGTCACTTGTCCAAGAAATGATCAGCAAGCGAATCATTGTCCAGGTAGATCCAACTTGCCATGTTTTCACCTCCAGAGGGACAGTGTGCTGATGCGACCAGTAGTCGATCTCTCGTGTCTGAACACATATATTCAAAATTCACCCTTCAGGATGCTTAATGTGCACCAAATCAGGCTCCCTCTCCCGCCGCAAGGCTGGATGTGCTCATTAGACCTGAAAGATGCCTATTGGCATGTCCCCATAAACAAAAGGTTCCAAAAATTCCTCGCCTTGAGGATCGGGCAAGAGACTTACGTCTTTCAGAGAATGCCTTTCGGTTTGAACCTGGCACCAATTTTTTTTACAAAATTAGTCCGGCAGGCCCTCATGCCCTTGCTAGCCCAAGGTATCAAGTTGTTGTGGTATCTAGACGACTGGCTAGTAGTGGCGGAGTCAGAGGAGTTATGTCATCTCCATGTCAATCAAGTATTACATCATGTTCAAACTCTAGGATTCAAGGTCAACTTGGCAAAGTCTCTCCTTGTTCCCACAAGAAAAATTCAGTGAATAGGGCTGGTCTGGGACACGGCCAATCTAACTCTTACTCAGAGTGCGGACAATCGCAACACATTTCGCAGGAAACTGTTTAATTTTCTCCACAGTCTGAGTACGACGAGGAAAACGTTGGAGTCCCTGGTCGGTTCACTCAACTGGATCCAATTAACTGTGAAGTTGGGCTGGTTGAAAGTAAAGAGATTAATCATGGAAGGCAACACATTTTTCCCACTATTGCCGGCGGGAAAACTGTGGCCGATTCCTCAATTAATTCACAACTTACTGTCGGTCTGGGCAAAGACCGAAACATTGTACTCAGTAATGACATGGCATTCTCCTCCACCTACGGTATGGGTAGACACAGACGCTTCAGGGGCTGGAGTTATCAATCCAACCTAGGTCACCAAGCTCAGGGGCTTTGGTCCCAAGACGTAACTTTTCACATCAACAAACAAGAGCTTCTAGTCCCATTATTTTTCCTTCAGGCTCACGGCTCTTCCTTACAGGGGAAGTCAATTGCATTTCGAATGGACAACATGACTGCAGTTCACTGCATTCAGAAGCAAGGGTCAACGAGGTCTCGAGAGTTGCTGGTGTTTTCAGAACAGATTTTTGCTCTGGCCGAATCGCTGAGCATTCATCTACACGCATCTTACCTCCCAGGGGTAGCGAACATCTGGGCGGACGCCTTGTCTCGGAGACAGAGCACCCTAGTAGAATGGGCTCTCAAGCAAACCGTCTCCAACAAGATGATTGCAGAGCCATACCGTCCACAAGTGGATCTCTTTGCATCCGAGGGAAATCACAGACTCCCTCTCTACCTAACCCGCCGGGCTTTAACTCCGGCAGGGGGTCCTGACGCTTTACTGGAGGACTGGAACAGATGGAATTCAATCTATCTTTTTCCTCCTCCAGACGCTTCACTCATGTGTCAAGTAGTTCACAAACTACGGGGTTACCGGGGCATAGTCTCGATGATCGCACCATTATGGCCGGCTCAAGTGTGGTACCATCAATTGCAAACGTGGTGCAGGAACCCAGTGTCACTCCCGGTCTCTGCCTTTCACTTGGAGACAATTGGCAACCTTCAGACCTCGCTAACTTTTGCCTTATGGACATTTACAATGCCAAATGGCTAACTCAGTATGGGGAAAGTGTCACTAGTAAATTTCTGAACCAATATACTCTGTCCACCAGGAGACAATACCAATCACATTGGAAAACTTTCACAACCTGGATAGTAGAAACAGCGCAATCTGATGCCTCAGTAGCTTTAATTTTTAAATACTTAGAATTTTTGTTTGAACAGAAGCGCCTCTCAGTTGTTACATTAAAGAATCACTTATCTGCCATTAGAAATCCCTTTTACGACCTGACTGGTCTATCCATACCACAGGCGGAAGAGAAGGGGTTCATGAGAGCATGTTTCAACTGTGTCCACCACCGCGTCAGCTCATGCCTACCTGGTCGCTAGACAAAGCGTTATCATTACTTCAGTCACGCAAGTTTAACCATGCGCCAGATTTTGAGTCAGTATTAAAAAAGGCTGTGTTCCTTATGGCTTTGGCGACAGGTAACAGAGTTTCAGAGCTGGCGGCGATGAGCAACGAGCCAAATTGTCTCAGGTTTGGGAGACTGCACGAACATGTGCAGATCGCGCCGTCTCCCACATTTATTGCCAAAAACGATCATTGTGATCATGTTTTCTCAAAATTCTCAGTCCCGGCGCTTAAACATGGACATAAAAATCACATTTTATGCCCGGTACAAGCTTTAGTTAAGTTTATGAGGGTAGCACAACCTCTACAACCAGGCTTCCTATGGGTCAACCAGACAGATACTCGCGTCACGAGAAGGAAATTGGCTTCTTTACTCGTAGATGTAATTAAGGAAAGTAATCCCGGCGTGGTAGGCAGAGCCCACGATATTAGAAAGTGGGCCGTCTCCCTTAGATTTACGCAAAACATTTCCATTGACGACATAGCCGACACTCAGTTGTGGGCGTCGAATCACACATTCCTTACGCGATACCTGTCGGTCGCTCTGGACAAACCAAAGCGGACCTGTGTAGCATTGCGGAAACGGATCTACTGTAGTAGTCCATGTGCTAGTTTTATATAAGTTTATTCTTCAGGCGAAAAGGTGGGGGGGGGGTATGTGCAAATAGCCCAAAGACCCACTAGAACCCTTCCGCCGGAGATTGTGATAAATCACGAGCTGTGATATGAATCAAACTGATTATACAGTTTAATAAAATTTTATTTTAAAGTTTTATTTTTAACACCTTACGAGCGGTCTAGGCGGTATATTTGACCGTGCTGCACAGCGGGTTTTTTTTACCATAAATGGGGTTGTTTCCGTGCTCTTTTTCATGCATAAACAAGACCCAGAGCGTAATACAAGTATGTATCCCTGAAAGGGCGTAAATTGAGCTTTCCAATGACACCCGAACCATCCTTCTACGATCACTGGTTATCTTGCAACGATCGTGCAACCGAAGGGCAAAATCGTTAAAATACGGTAATTTCTTTATATAATTACGTATGTAGCGAGGGAGTGAGGGTGGATGTAAGTGGAGTAAATCTCAGTAGGTCCACGGCGGCCGTGGTGAGCGGTCATGAGGTAACCCATGCTCCTCCAGTCACTCGTCTCTCTCTCAGAGCCAATATTGCGCCAAAATTGCACTCGGACTTAACCCTCCAGACCCTGTTGGGCTCTGAGAAACCCATAAAAAAACCACCCTGCGCTACCCGGTAGGGCTCTGAGGCTCCGGCAGCTTGAAAGCCTGTAAGCTTGGTGTGCGAGGCGTCCGTCCGACGCATGTAAACAACAGCCGGCTGGACCGACGCCGCGCATCTCCGACCACAAGAAGGAGTGCGTTGCTTGTTCGTGTGTGCCTGTATGTTATTGTTAAGTAGCGAAAAGTAGTGTAAAGTGGCTGTTTTTGCCACAAAGTTATCTCCAATGAAATCATCATCACAACTGAACCAGTTGACTTAGAGAGCTCTACTTAATGCCATTCTACAGGTACGAAACACATCTACGCTTGGGAATGCGCGGGAATGCGGAAGCAGTCAAAATAACAAACATACGGTAGCCTAGGCGTAGACGTTTTTCGGCCAAAACCCCCGGGTTTTTGGAATGTATATGGAATACATAGCCGGGGCTGGAGGGTTAAGGCGGGCCCCGCCACATAGTCCAAATTTTTTGATTCGGACTTAAGGCGGGCCCCGATCTTTAAGGGTTAAGAAGTCTATCATAGTGGCATCTATGTAATATTAACAGAATGTACAAACAGATTATACAGTAATGTACAAATAATTTTAAGGCCAGAACAGAATCCAAGGGATTAAGGTTCGAGTTTTGAGAATACAAGAATGTTCTCACATATCATGCAATAGATCTCAAGTGAAGGTCCAGTTATGTACAAGCAGATCTTCTTTGAAGTAACACACTGCTTGCCTTCTTTTATATTTTTATATTGTAAGTACACAATAAAAAACTTATAATGTTATACGGATTCTCTGTTACCTATGGTATTTAGGTTGGTGGTTTTGATATTGTCACGAATGTCCCCCTCCAGTCTTAGATATCAGGCATATTGTCAATGATGGAGGGGCCACTATTAAATTATAGGTTTGATTCCCAGAGGGAAGTAATGAAAACCTAATATTTAGTAGGGCCCCGTAATCATTGACGATGTAGGGCCCTCCCTGCCATCCCCTTCCCATTTGCTTGATTTCTTGAGTTTAATCTCGATATGTCAGTTAAGGAAGTATGGCCGCTAGGGGGCCAGCGTCAGGAATCCACACGCAAGAAATCCACGCATTGGGAAAGCTTGAGTATAGCAATTATTAAGTTATTTTTTCCTTTTTTATTTTTTACTAAGTTTTTTCGTAGAGTACCCGATCATAAGACGATTCCATAAGAGAATAAGCGTTACCCTTATGAAGTGTAGTACTGTACTCCTGTCCTCCCGCACGGTAGATTCAAACTAGCGACCGCGGTGTTTGATGAGAGACTATTATACTAATAGGCATATCGTCAATGATTACGGGGCCCTACTAAATATTAGGTTTTCATTACTTCCCTCCGGGAATCAAACCTATAATTTGCTGCCTTCACATAAGTTTTATCTATTTATTTGTGATTGTGTGATATCTCCTCCTACAGTCACTCTTATAGACCTATGCTAGAAAAACAGCTAAAAATTTGTTTTATATGTCCTTAGCTACTGGACATAGAGTTTCAGAATTGGCAGCAATGGCAAGATCTCCAAACTACCTCCGATTTGCCCCTAATAATGATTCTGTACATATAGCTCCAGCACCTGATTTTATTGCCAAAAATGAGCACTACGACCATGGTTTTACCCCTTTCTCTATTCCTGCTCTTAAGTGGGGAAGAACACGCCATGCTATATGTCCTGTAACATCTTTATTTTTATACTCTAATGCTATGGTTTCTAGAAATAAGGCTCATTTGTGGGTTTCCCCAGATGGGTTGACAAGGCTAGGCAAGAAACACTTAGCAGCTATCATTGTTGATGTAATTAAAGAGGCCGAACCCAAAAGCAGTGGGTTGTGCCCATGATGTACGCAAGTGGGCTACTACCATCAGATTCTTAAATAACTTTTCGGTAGATGATATTACCCAAACAGGTCTTTGGTCATCTAGCCATATTTTTTTGTCCAGGTACTTGTTGGTACATCTGGAGAGACCCCAATTACCCTGTATAGCTTTAAGATATAAACATGATCCCTGAGAGGAATGTTTGAAACAGATTGAATTCCTGTGCCTCATAAAATGTGCTTTCCTTTCACTTAAAACATTAGGCTATTCAGTGTGCAGTTGGGTTTGAATACATGATTAGATTGATATTCAGTATTCGATAAATGGATATAATATTGTAGTCATGTATTGTCTTGATGGTGTAATGGTTTGAGTGTTTAAGATCTGTATGTGGTAACCCAGGTTCGATATCCTGGATGGATCATATGCTTTAATTAATTTCATTGGGAGGTGTTTGGTGTTGAGAGTGAGATGAATAAATTAAATTATTCCTAAAGTTTCAGGTACATTTGATAGCGAGGTCGGTCCTTAGATATCTGTGCCCCATAAAATGTGCTTTTCTTTCACTTAAAACATTAGGCTATTCAGTGTGCAGTTAGGTTTGAATACATAATTAGATTGATATCCAGTATTCGATAAATGGATCTAAAATCGTAGTCATGTGTGGTTAACTGACTTGATGGTGTAATGGTTTGAGTGTTTAAGATCTGTATGTGGCAATCCAGGTTTGAATCCCGGGTGGATCGTATGCTTTCATTAATTTCATTGGGAGGTGTTTAGTGTTGGGAGTGAGATTAATAAATTAGATTATAATAATAGTAAGTATAACTTATAAGTTTTATGATGTCAGAGTGTATCTCCTATCGTGCTCCAAGAAAAGGGGGTGGCGGAGAGTATACGTGTGTGTAGTCCAGGGCAGAGCACGATGTTTCCCCACTCTGCAAAAGATGACAAAAATTATGAGTGTTATCTGTAAGAGAATATAGGTTATTACATAGTAACTAGTAATAAAATTCTTAATTTTAAGACTTCCCATTTTGACTAATTCCTTGAACATGACGATGGTGCATTGTTATATGTGAGATCAGTTTGCTTGGGAACCAGATTGACTTGCTCATGTAGTGAGCACCCTATGTGGTGGATTGTGTTCTTTTATTTCAAAAATTTATTTTATTAAGCGATATTTCCACATAGCGATTTTGATAAGTTCTTTTGCATTTATCTTGTGTCGTCCCAGTTTTGGTTTGTTTATTTTGCAAGTTTTACATTATAATTTTAAGATTTATAAAGGTATTCTGAGGTATTATTATGATGATTACATGTAATACAATTACAGTACAGTACGAATACAGTATGAAATATAGATACTGTACAGTACTGATGATATGTATCCACAATTATGATTGAAATTTTACAATAAAGTATGTGATATGTTATTGCCTTGTACAAACCCTGTACTGTATATGAATATAATACAATTATATATATTTTTTTTTTAATGTACTTACCAAGTTTTGTACTCTATATACTAAGCAATAATTAGAGATTTATAATCTCACTTTTATATATCTGTCTTTTCCATAATAAGGTGAATTTAATGGTACCCGCCTTATTACTTTGTTATGCTCTTCTTAATAAATATGTTTGTTCACAGTATAGTGTTTGCACTGATTCCTTTTGTCCTATTATTATTCCTGGGTTGAGCATATGAAGGTCCCACCACCGGTTGTGATATTCTAGGCTCTCACGTCATTGACGGAAAGAGCCACTGCTACATTACGGATTTGACAACCCGAAGGGAAGGAGGGAAGCCTAATATTTAGCAATGGCTCTGTAGTCAATGATGTTTATTGCCCTCCCTCCTGCCCCTTCCCACACATGCCCAATTTGATATACCAGTAGGGATGGAATCTCACTAGATGGCGAGAGATGGCAACTGCGTATGGGAAGCTGCTGGGACAATAAGAAAGATACCTAAGCGAAACAAGCGTGCTGTTCAAACTAATTTTATATATATATATCTATCTATCTATCTATTGCCTGACGCCGTGATCCCCGAAGGGGTGGCCACGAACGAACCGCCCCCATGCACCTCTGTCCCCAGTCAGTCGACGCCCCTCCCCCCAACCAGCACCGCCTTCGTTCATGTAGTTCCTCACTCCATCCTTCCACCTCATATTCGGTCTACCTCTCCCCCTCTGTCCCTCCACCTCGCTCTCGTACACCCTCTTAGTCATTCTCTCGCTTTCCATACGTTCCATATGGCCGAACCATCTCAAGTTGTTCCTTTTCACACTTTCCAGCACATCTACCTCCACACCACACCTCCTTCTTACTTCCTCATTAGTCTGTCTATCCCTCCATGTAACTCCGCACGCACTCCTTAAGTAATTCATTTCCACTGCTCTCACTCTTGGTCTGAGTCTCTCAACCAACGTCCATGCTTCGCTTCCGTAAGTCAGTGTCGGGATTACCACACTGTCATGCAAGGACTTCTTCACTTCCATACTGACCACCCTATTTCTTGTTACTGCTTTTAGCGTTCCTACAACCCTCTTCCCCTGTTGTACCCTCTCCCGCACCTCTTCATCCATAGTCCCATCTTTACTCAACACACTGCCCAGATACTTAAAAGAGTTGACGATCTCCATAGCCTGACCGTTCAGCTTCACCTCACACTCTGTGACTTCACCCCTTTCGAAGACCATAACCTTGCTCTTCCCCGTATTTACCTTCAAATTCCGTTTTTCGCACACTGTTCCAAACTCATTTACCAGACCCTGCAACTCCCATTCATTATCACTCATCAGAACTGTATCATCCGCAAACAGCAGTATAGGTAGCTTCCACTCAATTCCCTCCCTTTTCAGCGATACACCAACATCCACTGCTCTTGATAGTATTTCTTTCATAACTCCATCCATATATACAGTAAACAACCACGGGGACATCACACACCCCTGTTTCAAACCAACATTCAGGTCAAAGAACTCGCTCTGCTCACTCTCCACACGTACTGCCGCCTTTGCACCCTCATACATGCTCTTCACTGCTTTCAGCAACTTGCCCTCTACTCCGTATATTCTAAGTACTTTCCACAAACCTTCTCTATCCACTCTGTCATAGGCCTTCTCCAAGTCCATAAAGGCAACATACACCTTTTGTTTCTTTTCCAGATACTTCACCACAACACAATTCAGGGTAAAAATCTGATCTACACATATATATATATATATATATATATATATATTTATATATATATATATATATATATATACTGTATATATATATATATATATATATATATATATTATTAGTGGCCCCTCCATCATTGACGAACATGCCTATTACATAAGGCATCCTCTTCAAACACTAATCCGCCGTAGTTTTGAATCTACCGCGCAGAGCATTTAAAAACTGAGGAGCCTTCATCATGAGCGCACGCGACCTCACTCATGGCTTCAGTCATTATGAATTGGGTTCTCACTACGAAAAAACTTCGTAAAAAATAAAAACAAAAACAAAATAAGAATAACTATCCAATAAGCTTTCCATCATATCGTGGATGTACTTGTGTGGATTTCTGACCAGACGCTGATTCAGGCGTCATTCTTCCTTCTCTGCTCTGCGCTCAGCCCGCCCGGACGTGCCTCCCCACGCTCCGCTGGTTCCGCATTCGTTGCGTCCCTAGTGAGTTTTTTCTCATTTGTTTACTCCAGGATGTATCGAGTAAGGTTAGGATAGGCGTAGCAGGAGTGTCCTGGGCTGGTTGCCCGCAGTGCAGTGTATTTTGGGTCGAGTGTATGGGGCATCTATTTCGGATGTACCCTCGTGGTCACGTTGTGGACATGTGAACTTTTTCACAGTTGAGTTAGTTTGTGATGCAGGCGGCTTTCACTACGCGTTTATTATTGCTGCCTTTTATCTTTCTGATGAGGTAAGCTTTGTTTTCTGACGTTCCCAGCGTTTTTTTCTTCACTTAGTGAAGTTTTTTCTGGGTCCCGAGTCAGTCTTCCCTGGGTTGGAAGTTATTGCTACGGTGGTGTGTTGGCGGTGGTTCCTGTTGTGATATTTCCAGTGTGTGTGTATATTTCAACTGTTATTATGTCGTCTGCCTAGGCCTAGCCAGCCGCTCGTAGCTTTGCCACATGTACTAGTGTTATTATTTATTATTTATAAATATGCCCTACTGTGTCATGTGTATCCGGGTTTTAGTTGTGTATTGGCTAATTCCTCGGACTATAATTGTTTCCTGGTTTAGTTGTGTATTGGCTAATTCCACGGATTATGGTGTGACCTTGGGTTAGTCGTGCGTGGCTATCCTCGTGTCTTGTGTTGTTCAGATGGTGTCTGTTCAGGGTGGGTTTCCTTCCGGCGGGTTTTTTCTCGGTTTCACCGAGAAAAAATCCTGGCCGAGAGCAGTGTTGGGCCACACGTGGTTGTTAACACTGGCTTGTATCCCCGGCGTGGGGGGTGTCTGTGGCTCTCCAGGACTGCGTCTCTGTGGGTGCCTGGTTTCAGGCCTCCTTTGATTCCCGGCGGGATGGCTGTACCCATCCATATAAAACGGCGTTCTTGTGGACATACGTTTTGGGAGTTTTTCTACCTGGTTTTACGACAACCACAGGAAAAACCTAGCTGTTGTTTAGGCTTTCCTCCCCGGCGATCTTTTACAAAGAAGTGGGGACAGGAACTTATGGGGTTAACTTTTAAACTTCTCACCCGGCGGCTGCACCTGGGTAGGGTGAGATAAACGACTTAGGTCTTTCAGTTAGTTAACCAATCCATTATAGTGATACTCTGTGTATCGCTGCCTTTACTATTACGGCGATTGAAGGTTCAATTAGGTTAAATATCGATTCTCACACCCGGCGGGTGCTCCTAGGTGGAGGAACTAAGGAATTTACAAAATTCAATTTAACCTATTAATTTAGTGATACAATTAGGTATCGCCGCCTTCTAACTTACGGCGATCTTTTGTGACAATTCGTTAAACATCAGATCTCTTATCATCCTGCCCTGGGCTATTCTACTAAAATAATTCAAGGGCCGGCGTCTTTATGGGGGGTTGCTTTGTTACAAAATTGAATCTTGAGACAGTCACCTCCTCCGAGAGACTATAAGTGCCATGCTGGACCATTATATCAGAGGGTATTCTTCACTTTCTTTAGCAAAAGATTTGTTTAGACTTTACACCCCGCCGCGTAGCGAGATGTGTTAGTTGTGTCTTTGCATCTCGTTACCCGGCGGGTTATTAACACTGGTGTGCGAACATGTTGGATTAACCTTATGAGCATTAATTCCTGGAAATTTTCTTGTTTTTTCCAGAGCTGAGCTCCGGCGGACCAATACAGACCCGGCGGTAGTTTTAACCCACCAATCTCTGTCATGGCTACCGTGGCCCCAGTTTTTGCCCTGTGCATTACCCCTACTTGTGCTGGTATCCCTATTTTTGCACACACCCTTTGCATAAGGTGTGTTAAATGTCTAGACCGTTCAAGGGGTCTCTGGGTTGTTGTTGTTGTTGTTTCCCTAAGCTGCCTGGCCGAACAGCCCCGAGTCCCTGAGAAAGGCCATGGCCACGATCGGGCTTTCCACAGAGCTCTCATTGAGTGTAGATTGTGTTGTTGGCGTAAGTGGTTGTGTGAAATGCAGTCTTCTATGATGTGTTTAATGGTATGGGGTGCTGTGTTACATCCCGGGCAGGCGTCGACAACGGAGTCATCCAGTCTCTTCTGATAGCTCAGGAGAGCTGGATGGTGTCCGCATCTCAGCCTGGCCAGGTGGACTCTGTCCTCGCGAGGAAGGGAGGATTCGGAAGGATGGATTTCGGGAGGTCGTGCATGCAGCTGTGTGTTGTCTGTGAGTGAGTGGATGGATCGGTGAGAGATATGAGTATGGATGTGCTTCTGGATGTTGGTTCGGGGTGGGCAGGGAGGGAGAGAGGACAATAATTGTGTGTGATACCGTGTGCTGGTGTTGTTTTGATATTTCTTGGTGTCTGTGGGTGTGTTGCCATGTAGTTTAGTGGGTGGTCTTGGTTCGTGGAGGCTGCTGCCAGGAATTGAGTGCCTCTCATGTCCAGATGGTCTTTGACTTTGAGGATTTTGGTTTCTTGATGTAGGTGATCTGTGGGTGCAGTAGCTGTGCAGCCTGTAATGATCTTCAGGGCTTTGTTTTGAATAGTCTGTAAGGTCTTATGATGTTTTCAGCTAGGTTAGAAGCCCAGGCTGGGCTTGCGTATTCCATCACTGATCTTATGTATTGTTTATATACTGTGGTGGTAGTTTCTTTGTTGTGTCCAAATTTTGTGTGAGCAAGTGACCTGAGGGCGTTAAGTCTGGGTGTCAGTTTCTTTTTAATGTTTGTGGTGCTGTTTGAATGTCATATGAGTATCATATGTTACTCCTAGGATTTTGGGTGTGTATGTGTTAGGGGTGTGTTGTTTATGGTGAGTTGAGGGATGTATTCGTGTTCTCCTGTCCAACTTGTGAGCAGGGTTGCGGTGGATTTGGCTGGGGCTAGATTAAGTCTGTTTGTAGTGCACCAGCCATGTAGTGTGTTGAGATAGGGTTGAAGGAGATCTGTTGCTCTTTTTGGGTCATGGTGTGTGCATGTGAGTGTTATGTCATCTGCATAGGAGGCTAAGTTTATTTGGGGCGTATTGGGTGTAGTTATATCGTGCATGTACAGATTGAAGAGTGCGGGCGATAGGACGGATCCTTGTGGGACTCCGTTTGGAAAGTTTCTGATTTTAGATGACTGACCGGCAAAAGATACGTGTGCACATCTGCCTGCTAGGAAGTTGGCCAGCCACCGTTTTGTGTTGTTGTGCATGTTTGTGTTGTAGATTTTGTTTGTTAGGTTGTGGCGGGGGATGGCATCGAAGGCTTTACTAATGTCGAGTGTGGCTAATAGTGATCTGTGTGGTGGTCTAGCTGAATTGATGCCGTCGAAAGCTCTTTGTGTAAGGTCTGTGAGAAGAGTGTTTGTGGAGTGCAGTGGCCTAAAGCCATGTTGTGTTGGAGCTAGGGGTAGGTCAGGTGTAATTAGTTGTAATACTAGGCGTTCCATGACTTTGGAGGGGGAGCAAAGGAGTGTGATGGGGCGGTGCGAGGAGGGTAGCGTGGGGTCTTTGTTGGGTTTGGGGAAAGTGATGATGATACCATGCTTCCAAATGTCTGGTATTGTGTTGTGTGAATAGCTGTAGTTTGATATGTTAGTGAGTGCTTGTATGCCTTGTGGTCCCAGGTGTCTGAGGTGTATGTTGCTTATGTTGTCTAGGCCACAGGCGGGTGAGTGCTTGAGATTGTTGATGATATGCTTTGTCTGGTGATTGGTGAAGGGTGTATAGTCAGGGTCTGTGGGGAATTGTCTCTTACGTCGGATGACACGTCGGTCGTCTTTGTGAGGTTTTAGGTGGCTGACATGTGAAAAGTGATTGATGAGAGTGTTTGCTTGTTGTTTACATGAAGGAGTAGAGTCTGTTGTTGTGATTGCAGCATGTGATTGTGTTGTGTTGCTGTTGGAAAGTGTGATGCTGTTTAGTGTTTTGTATAGTTTTTTGGGGTTTGTTTTGTGATCAAGTGTTTGTAGGAAGTTATTCCAATTTAGTTTTTGTTGTTCTTGTATTTTGTTGTTAGTTTGGGTGTTGAGTGCTTGAATTTGTTGTGTGATGTCTTGTGTGTGGGGTGCTGGGGAGTGTTTCAGTATGTCGCGTTGTCTGATGAGGTTTTGAATTTCTGGTGTGAAGTTGGGGTTGTGTCTTTTTCTGTTACCTCTTGGAATGTGTTTCTTGTCAGCGTTTTGGATAGTTTTATTGAGTATGTGTACAGCATTGTTGATGTTAGTGATGGGTGTACTGTTTAGAGTTGTGAAGTGTTGTTCTGTCTCATTTGTGAATGCTTCCCAGTTAGCTCTTTTATAATTGGTGTATGTGTGTTTGTGGCTAGCTGGGGTGAGTCTGGTTTTGGTGGTGATAATGATCGGGAGGTGGTCAGAGCCTAAGGTTCTGACCACCCTCCAGGATGTTGTGGGGGCGAGTTCTGGGGAGCAAAAGGTGATGTCTGGAGATGATGGGTTATAGAGGGCTTGGTGAGGAATATGGGTATGTTGATGGATGTCGTTAAGGATGATGAGGCTATCGGTTTGGTTTTGTAGTACCAGCCCTCTGTCTGTGTCGGGGTTGTCGACAAACCAGGCCGACGTCTTGGCGTTGAAGTCACCACCCAGGATGATGTGTGGGGTGTGTGGGGTGTTTGTGATGTGTTGTAAGTGTGGTCTGTATTCATTTGGTACTGTAGGGGATGTTTGGGGAGGGATGTATGTGTTTATGATGGTTATGTTGGAGTTGTTGCCAGTGCGTATTTTAATTGACTGTATTTCTGTTGTGTTATCATTTGGGGGGAGGAGTGATTTGGTTTGTACACTGGTTACTATGTATGATATTTCTTTGTGTACCAGGGTGATGAGTCCACCGCCCCCGCCGACAGCCCGGTCTTGTCTGATGGTGGTGAAATTATGAAATGTGGGTGTTTTTTGTGTTGTGCGGAGTTTTGTTTCTTGTAAGATGGCAATGTGTATGTTGTGTTGTTTGATGAAGTGTGAGAGTTCGTGTTTCTTTGTGTTGATGCCATCTATGTTCAGTTGAAGAATGTTAATGTTATGTGCACGATGTACGTTGGGTGCTGCTGCACGAGGATGGGGTGGGGGTGGGGGTGATGGGGGGGGTGGGGGTGAGGGAGGGGCTGGGGGTTGGGATGGGTGAGGTGGGGGTGGGGATTGGGGAGCAGGAGATGGGGGTTGGAATGGATTAGGATGGGGTGTGGTGTGTTGAGTTGAGGATGTGGATGGTATGGGAAGGTTAGGTGGGTTAGGGAGGAGAGGTGGACGGGTTTTAGGGGGGGGAGTGGATGATATGGGAAGGTTAGGTGGGTTGGGGAGGAGAGGTGGACGGGTTTTAGGCGAGGGATTTGACTGGGAGAGGGAGGGGCATGAGGAACAGGTCCAGGTGTTTGTGTAGTGTTTCTTGGAGGCAAGTGTTGTGCAGGTGAAGTGGGTCCAGTTCCCACATGAATTGCAGAGAACTGAACCCTTAGTATGGCGACTCGAAGTGATGGGTTTTTGAGCAAGTTGGACATATGTATGTGAACGTGGGTCCTGGGTTGCTCTCAATGTCTCCGGCTAGAAGAAGTCTTCGAGAAATGACAGCCGGAGAGTCATTTCTCGGTGTAGGAAAAACTGTGTGATGTGTGTGTGTGGTGTGAGAGGTGTGGAAATTCCCGGCGCGACCGAAGCCGCTCCAAGGACCCGTGCCCCCAGGGAGGGGGCAGGGGATGGTTGTGACGGTTTGGCTCCCGAAACTGCTCCCCGCGGCCGGCATCCGGTTTTCCTCCACTGGTCGTTGATTTTGTCTTCGGCTGTGGAGGGTCGGCAGCCATCCGCGGTTGGCAGCCTCGGGAGGTGGCCCCACGGCGTAGACGCCGCCACATCAGGTCTCTGGGTTATGCATAATTGTTCCTTTTGCTCTCAATTAGCTGTTAAAGTCCTTTGTGATAATGATAAGACCGCGGCGGTAGCGTTGAGAGAGGTTCGACAACAGATGTCGGCCTACACTACCATTGTCGCGCATAAGTCACTTCAATGTGACAACGTCCCACTTTGGGATAGATTGCTGTCAGAACACCCTCCCCCTAAACGTTCCTCTAGAGTCACGAGTGTTAAGCCGACGGAGACTAGTCAGGGTTCTGTATCGTCTGCGACTATAACTAAACGCCCGAGAGAGCCTACACCCCCGGCATCCGCCTCCTCGTCGCGGGCGAGATCTAGGTCAAGGTCACCTCTCAGACAACAGTCTTCTAGTCGTGCCTCTTCACCGGAGAGTAAGAAGAGTAAGACGGAAGGTTCCACCAGTGGTCACGGCGGAGATTCTTCCAGATCTAAGACTAGTTCGCGGTCACACCGCAGCCATAAATCCTCAAAAAAGGATTCACATCGGAAGTCCTCTCGACATTCCCCAAAGTCTAGTGCATCTCATCGTACCTCTACACCTGACAGAGTTTGTGTTACGGCCTCTGAGTCCAGTGCAGCGCCTGTCCCTAAAGAGGATTTGCCAATTAATATTTTAACCCTGGAAATGGAAAGTTCAGGAGGGTCAATAATTGAGAATGTTTCAGACTCTCAAGAGAGCGTAGGCCAGGGCCTCGGTGTTTGGCGGTTTGCCCAACCAGGGTCTGACCACCCACGTCCGACTCATACGAGTCACACAGTAGCCGACGTCCACAGGGACGCGGCGATCCCATCCTCTATCCCAGACTTATCTTGGAAACAAGGTACCCCTGCCTCGGCGGGGTCTTCTCAGGAGGATCGGGAGGAAAAAGACGAAGTTTCAATAATTTCGGATATGGAAGGACAAGGGTCAGGCTCAGGCTTGGACGCCGCACGGGATAATAATGATTCTCCTGTAAGTTCTTCATCAAACCAGTTTGTTACAGCACAAGAAATTGATGGGTTGCTTACTCATGCTTTATCTAAATTTTTTGGTCAACAACAGGAAAACCCCACAATGGACTTGGGGGCTCCCTCGACAAGCTCTATGGTACGGCCTCTGATGACGTCAATTGATTTATCTAAGATTCCTAACCCTCCTACTCTGTCACCTGCAAGGAGCACTAAGCCTGCTACGGCGGCATTGACAACTTCAAATGTCAGGGTCATAACGGATGTCAATCCACCCCCTCTAGACAAAGCGCCTCTTAGAAAGGTAGCTATGCCCCTGCTTTATGGGCCAGACGAGTCATGGGTTCTTTTGAACCCCTCTAAACCAGAGCTTGCCCAACCTACCTTGTCAGGGGAACTCCCGGTACCGCGTGAGTGGTTTATCCAGGGCAACAAGTCAAAGAAATTAAGGGCCATGGATGCCTTGGGTAATGTTCTGGACGTAAACATCAAGGCTATACCTAGTTATTATCACCAGGATTATTTTGTGTATGCTTCTAAGCCTGCTTTACCCCCTGCCTCAGCTTTAAAACTATTTTCAGACTGGTCTAAGCTGGATGGGTTTAATGATATTAAGACTCTGTCAGCTCTTACTCCTGAACTAGATTTACAGACCGTCACAGACGACGCAGCTAATCCAGTTTTGAAGGTGGGACAGTTGGGTCCAGGACCTTGGGTGGATTGGGAGGTAGAGGCTCAAAACTTTGCAACCACTTTCACTTCTAAATCTTCCCACCAGATCCCTCAGGACACACATTCATGGTTTTCCATGCCGGTGGGTTCTGCCGGCGGAGTCCCGGCAGCTTTGTTTGCATTCCTAGCTGCCCCTAAGATTAATCTTTGTGAACTGAAGGACCCGTTCACTACCCCTACTCACCTAGACAGAGAATTTAGGCTACGAGGAAAAGCTTTTCGCCTGTTTTCACAGTACATAGTATCTCAGCAGGTGGCTAAGTCTTTACTACGGTCTACTCAGGCAATCGCAGACGCGGATGCTCGAAGATCGGTTGAGTTATCCCGGCGACTGATTCTTCAGTCGTCAATCCAATCCTTAGGTGACATACGCACCGCCTTGCTTGAGGCGGTGCGAGCACGACAAGATCTTAGGATGTCGTTAGTTCGCAAGCTACCTGATCGCATTGCTAACCAGGTGGTGATGTCACCAGTACTTACTCCATCTTTAATGTCCCCTGAAGTATGGAGAACGGTGTTCAATATGGCACAGGCCGTTAAGCACAGTCCACCCCTTCTAAGAAACCTGCATTTAACTTCCCCAAACCCAGGCCTACTACTAAAGCCCAGCCAGGGGGATCTAAACCTTTTCTTCCGCCTAAGTCCTCCCACTCCCCCCAGGGTCAGTACAGGCATAGACAGAATAGGTTTTCAGGTCAGAGAGGACGCGGCCAAAATAAACCAGGTCAGGGCCAGTCTTCGGCCAACACCAGCCAGCCGGCGAAGCGGCCAGCACCAACCCCACCATCAAAAACTAAAGTCTCTCTCACTCCCGGCGCCTACCTTAAGGCCGGAGGAACCGAGGGTAGTACAGCCGGCGAACCCTTGTCTGCTAACTGGGTCGTTCCGAACGTGTCACCAAGCATGGCTGTTAAACACTTGGGCACGGATGGTGGCACGCAAAGGCATCACTTGGCAGTGGCTCCGGCGACCTCGATTACGTCAGCCGACAACGGCGAATTTTTTTTCTTTAGAGGTGGAGTCACTAGCCCAGGAAATGATTGCCAAGAATGTCATCATCCCGGTCCCCCCAAATTACCCTGTATTCACGTCCAAACTAATTTTGGTTCCCAAAAGGGACAGTGTTCAGATGAGGCCGGTCGTAGACCTGTCTTATCTGAATCTTCACATTCACAACGAATCTTTCAGAATGTTAACAGTACACCAAATCAGGCTAACACTTCCGCCGGGAGGTTGGATGTGTTCACTAGACCTGACAGACGCCTATTGGCACGTATCGGTCAACAAAAGATTTCAAAGGTTTTTGGCCTTACGGATCAGGCACCAAAATTTTGTTTTTCAGAGGATGCCGTTCGGTTTGAACCTGGCACCTCGATTATTCACAAAACTAGTCCGGCAAGCCCTGATGCCATTGTTAAAACAAGGGATCAGAGTGTTGTGGTATCTGGACGACTGGCTGGTGGTGGCAGAGACACAACAATTATGCATAAAACATGTCAATATCATTTTAAATCATGTCAAAACTCTAGGCTTCAAGGTAAATCTGGTAAAGTCAAACCTTGTTCCCTCACGAGTAATTCAGTGGATAGGGCTGGTCTGGGACACCGCCGCTCTCACTCTGAGTCAGAGTGTGGACAATCGCAACAGGTTTCGCAGGAAACTGTTCAGGTTTCTTCACAGTCTGACTACGACACGAAGGGTCTGGGAGTCTCTGGTCGGCTCTCTCAACTGGATTCAACTAACTGTCAAGTTGGGCCGGTTGAAAGTAAAACGATTAATATTGGAAGGCAACAAATATTTCCCGCTCTTACCGGCGGGAAAATTATGGCCCATCCCGAAATTAATCCACACCTTACTAGCGGTCTGGGCGAAGAGGGAAACATTGCACTCAATAATGTCATGGACCTCTCCTCCACCAACGGTATGGGTAGACACGGATGCGTCAGGCACAATAGGTTGGGGATTTCAGTCAAATCAGGGGCACCAGGGTCAGGGGCTTTGGTCCCACTTAGAAATCTCGCACATCAATGTCAAAGAATTACTAGTCCCCTTATATTTCCTTCAGGCTCACGGCCCGGCGTTACGGGACAAGTCGGTGGCCTTCAGAATGGACAATCTGAATGCAGTCCACTGTATTCAGAAACAAGGATCAACGAGGTCAAGGAGGTTGCTAAACGTGTCGGAAGAGATTTTTACTCTCGCCAACAGACTAGACATTTACCTTCACGCATCTTATCTCCCAGGCGTAGCGAACGTCTGGGCAGACGCTCTGTCCCGGCGACAGAGCACGACAGTAGAATGGGAGCTCAAGCAACCCATTTTCAACCTAATGATTGCAGAGCTCTCCCATCCACAAGTGGATCTTTTTGCGTCCGAGGAGACTCACAAACTCCCTCTATACCTCACCCGCTGGGCGAAAACGCCGGCAGGGGGGCCAGACGCCCTAGTGACAGACTGGAACAGATAGAGCTCCATCTATCTGTTTCCGCCGCCAGATGCGTCACTAATGTGCCACGTAGTGAACAAACTACGAGATTATCGAGGCTTAGTCTCGCTAATCGCGCCACTGTGGCCGGCACAGTTGTGGTACCAGCAATTGAAAATGTGGTGCCCGGACCCGGTATCGCTCCCGGTCGGGTATTTCCACTTAGACGCGATTGGCAACCTCGCGACCTCGCTGACTTTTGCATTATGGACATTCAGGAGGCCAAGTGGCTAGCACCATACGGTAGAGATGTGACAAATAAATTACTTAATCAATATACTCAGTCTACAAAACGACAGTATCAATCACATTGGCAAGCCTTTACTTCTTGGATCGTTAGGACAGAACAAACTGTACCCTCAGTGGCATTAGTTTTTAATTATTTAAATTATCTGTTTGAGCAGAAACGTTTATCTGTGGTAACATTAAAAAATCACTTAACTGCGATTAGAGTGCCCTTTTTAGACCTTACAGGTCTTTCCATACCGGTAGCGGAGGAAACAGGTTTTATGAGAGCATGTTTTAAACTCCGCCCACCTCCCCGTCAGCTCATGCCTACTTGGTCTCTGGACAAAGCTTTGTCTTTGCTTCACTCTCGTCTGTACCAAAATACTGCAGACTTTGCATTACTCTTAAAAAAGGCGGTTTTCCTTTTGGCTTTAGCCACCGGAAACAGAGTGTCTGAGCTGGCGGCGATGAGCAACACACCTAATTGTCTTAGGTTTGGTAGACTTAATGAATGTATTTCCATTGCACCCTCCCCAGGTTTTGTAGCCAAGAATGAGCATAGTGCACACGTGTTTTCTGAGTTCACGGTGCCGGCGTTAAAAAGGGGAAAGGTGCATCATAATTTATGTCCAGTACAAGCTCTAACCAAATATTTGAGAGTAGCTCCTCAAAACCCCCGAGGTGCTTTATGGGTAGCAAGTACGGGTAAACGCTTACTTAAACGGCGATTAGCCTCTCTTCTGGTAGAAGTCATTAAAGAAAGTAATCCCGGCGTTGTGGGTCGGGCCCACGATTTACGCAAATGGGCAGCCTCTTTACGTTTCCTGAAATTTTTTTCAGTTGAAGACATAGCGTCCACGCAGTTGTGGGCGTCTAATCATACGTTTCTGTCTAGATACTTGTCAGTTGCTCTAGACAAACCTTCCTTACCATGTATAGCTTTAAGGCAGAGGGTCTAGGTGGCCCTGCAGTCACTTTTGTTTACTTTCACGGGAAAGGGGGGGGGGGGGGGTGCAGTCAGTTGACACAGGACACCCTAGACCCCGCCGGAGTATGAGAGCTGTGATACAATTTAAGGTTAAAATGTGTTATGAAAATTTCTCAGTGAGAAATTGTGCTAGTACAATGTTAAGTACAAAACAACGGTGTTGTTAGAGTAGTTTAGCTGCGAAAGCAATTTAATTTTAGAATATTGGAGTTCCTTTGCAATTTATCTCCAAGTTTATGTTGGGGTTTATTATGTGCACATGTAAACTTATAACTTGTTATTTTTTGTCACCACTCGTTGAGTGGGGTGCCTTTTGTAACTACAGATCTGTGTTCAGAATCTTCAGGGTTACCCATTTTTTGTCAGGCAGGCTTCTTTGAAGCACGCACCTGCCTGAACCCCATTTTTCTTGTATTTGTTCGGCTACGCCGTTATTAAATATATTTTCAAAGTAAGAATACTATGTGGTTGTTTTTATTATCTGCTTTTCTAGAGTTATGATATGATTACGAATGTCCCCCTCCAGTCTTAGAAATCAGGCATGTTCGTCAATGATGGAGGGGCCACTAATAAATTATAGGTTTGACTCCTGTAAGGAGATAAAGAAAACCTAATATTTAGTAGTGGCCCCGTAATCATTGACGACTGGGGCCCTCCCGACCGTCCCCTTCCCATTCGTTGATGTATTAAGGATTTTGGTTTACTTGATATGTCAGTGAAGGAAGAATGACACCTGAATCAGCGTCTGGTCAGAAATCCACACAAGTACATCCACGATATGATGGAAAGCTTATTGGATAGTTATTCTTATTTTCTTTTTGTTTTTATTTTTTACGAAGTTTTTTCGTAGTGAGAACCCAATTCATAATGACTGAAGCCATGAGTGAGGTCGCGTGCGCTCATGATGAAGGCTCCTCAGTTTTTAAATGCTCTGCGCGGTAGATTCAAAACTACGGCGGATTAGTGTTTGAAGAGGATGCCTTATGTAATAGGCATGTTCGTCAATGATTACGGGGCCACTACTAAATATTAGGTTTTCTTTATCTCCTTACAGGAGTCAAACCTATAATATGTTTGTTTTTTTCACTTCTAAGTGGCTCCGCAAGAATGACGTACCTTAGGAATGATAAGTGTTGTGACAGTGTTGTAAGTTACCTCCCATAAATCCTGAGATTTTCAGTGACACGCTGGTGAAAAGATATACGCGATCGCTTATATAATAACTTTGCTAGGTTTAAATAAGTTTCACCATGTTTCACCCGGTATTATATACGTGATCGCGTCAAAATCGGTGTTTGGTCCAAAATACTTATTTAGTAGTAGCCTCTACGTTCCAACGTAGAGCTATATACTTATCGTATAATTCTGCTCCGCTCTAGAGCGGGCAATTATCGAAATCACTAGCGCGATAAAATGATAACATCTAGAGTAGCACCTTACTCTCTCTACTAGGTACGTTGTACATACTTTGGAGGCCACTATTTGAAAAGGAAAATAAGAAAATATTGATGAGAAAGAAGAGAAAATTACAGGATTTTAGGCTATCCTATCTGGCTCCTTCAGCCGTCTTGACGGATCCACCCCACTACCCGACAGGGTTCATTGGGCATTCCTTTTCGCGCTACTCAAGCTTCACACCCTGTTTTCTATGCGCCCGATTTTTGTGCTGCTACTCCTGTCGCCTACCCTTTGGGTGAGTTGTGGGCCTTATTTATGGTACCTAAGGTTATTAGACAGATGATCTGTGATGTAGGCACGCTTCAAATGGGCTCTTAGGTGTGTTACTTTGAGTATGGCGTCGAAACTGGTTGGTCACGCTTCTGCGCATGCGTCGCCCTTCGGCGAGTGTTATTATTTAGGCCTTTGCCTGGTTTTATCTTCATTTTCACTTGCGGTGGCTTAGTTTTGTTTACCTGGTAGGTTCTATTACGCTTTGTGCTTATTTTCTGCTTTCATTGCGTGGTTTTTGCGAAAAGTTAGGCTAACTTGTGCACTTTCGTTTGTGATGGAGGGGGCATAGCCCCCCTTGCCTTGACAGGTTATTTTGGCCTTATGTTTTGCTTACCTTCACATGAATGTTTCGCATAGGAGTGTGCCCTGTGTTTTTGTTTTTATCTGCCACTCAACCAATGCTAGGCCCCCTGTTAATAGCCTAACTTTTAGTTGGAGGGGGGCGCCAGGGATAGGCCTCATGTTCCTATCCTAACTTTTTGGTAGGGGGAGAAGGAACTTTCGGTAGACCGTCAATGTTGCCTCGTCGCTCTTGCTTGCCGATCTATGGTTTTACTAAACCGCCTTAGGCTCGCAGGGGTATGACGCTTTGGTTTTCTAAACCTTCCGTGGGGCACCCTTTTTTCGTCTGACGCTCGCTCCCGCGCTGTCTCTCCCTTCTTTTGTTTGCGCTCCCCTAGGCCTTGAGTTCATGAGACACAGTCTTCCCCTTACTTGAACTCCCTCATACATTGAGGTCCCCGCGGCACGGTCTTCACCTCCTTTGAGCTCTACGGTGCCTTGAACTGTCGTCCCTTCCACCCTTTTTGGTGACGCTGGTCTCTGGGACGGGCTCCGCGCCCGCTCCGCCCTGCAGCGTGGACAAATCTCGCTCCAGGTCGGTCCTTTGCTTCCGACATGTTCTCTTTTTTGGCTGCTGTGGTCGGGTCACTCTGGACCCGCTCCGCCCTAGGATGGTACTATTCGTCTCTAGGTCGGTCCTCTGCATCGCACTGTTTTATTTTTGCTCATGCAAGCTCCCCTGCCAGCTGTCCTGCTGAGCACTTGGGTTGTGCCTTTTGGTTGGTATTTACCTCCATCTCCCTTTCCGCTCGAGGGCGGACAAATCCGCTCTGGAGCGGACATCTCCGCTCTGGTGCAAGCATCTCCGCTCTGGACCGGGCCCCCTTGGGCTCCTTCTTCACTTTGGCTTCTACACTGGGTCTCTCCTCCACCTGTTCCGCTCTGGAGCGGACACCAGTCCCGCTCCTGGTCGGTCCTAGGCCTTCCCTCTTGCTGCCCTAGCCCTCCTGTTTTCACCTGGTTCTACTCTACGATTGTTCCGCTCTGGAGCGGACGCCAGTCCCGCTCCTGGTCGGTCCTAGGCCTCCTGTTTTCACCTGGTTCTACTCTCCGATTGTTCCGCTCTGGAGCGGACGCCAGTCCTGCTCCAGGTCGGTCCTAGGCCTTGCCTTCTGATGCCCTGGCTCTCTTGTTCGCTGTGCGCATGCCTTTCTCCTTTGCCTCGACTGCCATTGTCATGCATGAATGCCCCGCTCTGGAGCGGGAGGGTGTAGTCCGCTCTGGAGCGGGTCTGTCTGCTCCGCTCTGGAGCGGACTTTCCCGCTCTAGAGCGGACTTGCCCTCTCGGCCCTGGCACTATTTTTTGGCCAGTATTGCCTTGTTTGTACTTGGGGTTTGTCGGTTACAGTGTCTAATAACCTTCTCCTTTACATCAGGCTGTGTTCCCACTCTGCACTGCTGGGTCCCTTGGCCTGCCGTCTCCTCTTCGGTCCCTTCACCCTCAGGTACCCTTTTCGGTTCTTATAGCTGTCATGCTTTATTTCAGGGTGTTTGGACCTGCACCTTGGTCTTTTCTGACCTGGGTTTTTGGGGTTCTTCGGACTGTTGCTGCTTCTGATATATGCTTGGCCCTCCCACATGGGGGGTCCATCTCCGTCCTTCTCCACATGGGGGGGGGGGCGGGTGTTATTACTTTTATGTACCTATCATGATGCATGGAATCTTTTGTGTGTTTTTTGTGCATACTGTCATACCTTCCTGAAATTTGTGCTTATTTTTTCTCTGTGCTTCGTCTGGGACATTTTTCATTTCTCCCTTCGCTTACAGTGCGGATGTCGCTCCCTGACTGCGCGCGCCATGGGTGTGCCCGTCCGGCTATGGGAGCTGGGCATACTGAGTGCCCCACCCATGCTGCGTGCTACTGCCGTGATGGCTTCACCCCCAGAAGGTGTGGCCCGTGTCTCGTCAACATTATGACTATTGAGTCTCGCCCTACTTCGCCGGATCCTGAGACGGCACGGGTCAACCTTACCGCTGCATGGTCGGGCGTGGCTCGGTATGTTAAGGACCATTTACATCGGGTCCCCCGCTTCATGGACGAAGGGGTTCGCGCCTTGCTGAACCTTCCTCTGGAGTCTCCGCGGCCAGTGGTCACCGCTTCGCAGGTCCCTCAGTCTGGTGTGTCTCCGTTCTCGGCGGATACAGCGGGGTCGAAGCGGCACCACTCGGCTTCTCCACGTCGCCGGAAGTCTTCGCCGTCCCGCCGCCCTGCAGCTTCCGTCCGTACGTCTCCGGGCTCGACGACTTTTCGCCCTATGATGAAGGCGCTTCCCCCGGTCCGTGTTCTTGCTGATGTTTCGGCCTTCTCACCTGGTCGTCGTACCACCCATGAGCTGATAAAGGAGATTGAGGCGTCGCAGGCCGCCGGACATCTACCATCGGCTCCTCCGCCTTCGTTGCCGTTGGCTCTGCTACCACCGTTACCGCCTACTCCACCACCTAAGAAGGCGGGGGCTCTGTTTGCTTCGGCCTCCCCTCTTCTTGTCCGTGAGGGTCTACCGGATTCTCCTGGCTTTGTCGAGTCTGACTTTCCGTGTGGCCAGCCTTCTCCTGCTCGGAAAAGTGGACCCGTACCTCTGGCAGTGCAAGGCGCCAGTGTGGAGGTTGTAGGGTCTGGTCAGGAGGGGGCTGCCAGTGACCTCGTGGAACTGAGTGGCGGGAGCGATGAAGAGTATGATGACGAAGTGGTTGAGGACTCGCCACGGGAGTCGTTCTATTATACTCCGTCGCCTCGTCGGTCGCCCAGCCGTAGGAAACGTCGCCGGACCATCTCTTCGTCTTCCTCATCACCGACTGACGACCCTGGATGGGTCCTTCCTATTCGGGCCATCCAGGAGGCCCAGGTTCGGGCTGAGGAGGCTAACGCTGCACGGTTTGCCTCCCTACAAGAGACGCTTGCACTGTTGGCGGGAGGCTTGGAGCGTCCTACTCCCATTCCTCCTGTGATTCCTCTTGTGAATCCTCTTCCGCCATTTGTGGACCACCTGCCAACTCGTCCTGCTCTCTCTGTGCCTGTTGCTCCTGTTGTCGCCCCTCCCGTTCCCTCCCCGGCTGCATCTCCTCCTTTTGTCATGCTACCAGGGAGTGGGTTCAGGATGGTTGGGCAGCCTGTCACCGTTCCGTCCTTGGGAAAATACAAGATTCGGAAGCGTCGCTTTCCTTCTCTTTATGGAGAGCCGTCGTCGTGGCGGAACGTGACGGCTTCACACCCGGAAAGAGCTTCTACCCAGGCGCCGGGGGAGCGCCCTGTTTTGGAGAGCTGGCAGGTGCAGGTTAACGTTAAGGATCATTTTCGGGCTTTGACTCCGGACGGTCTAGTCCCTGAGGTCGACATCAGGGCTCACCCTGGGTGGACGGATCTACAGTTTTTTACGTACTGTCCTCAAGTGTCGCCCTCTGGGTCTAATAAGTTATGGTCGGACTTTGCTCGACACGATATCAATGTCGATGTGCCCGCTCTGTCAGCCATCGCGGGCCTTCCCTTGGTGGGGAATGCTCGGGACGTAGAGGGTAACCTCATGGTTCGGCTTCCTCATCTCGAGGGTGGTCCCTGGGATTTGTGGCTGGCTGAAGGCTTGGACTTCGGGCTTCGGTCGTCGGAGGGTTCTTCCCCGCTTCCACAGCACGACTCCTCGTTCGTGTCGAGCCTAGTCACGTCTTCGTCCGGGGTAGACCCTAAGTACTGGGCATGGCTCAATGCGCCTAAGTTGACGTTTGTTGAAATGCCTCAGCCCTGTTTCACGCCGCCAGATAAGGGTGCCCTGGAGCGTGATCACAAGCTCCGCCAGCGCACTGCTCGCCTGCTCTCCACCTTCCTGCTGCAGCTACAGCTGGCTCGGCTTCACCTGCGTCTGATAGAGGCGCAACCAGTTGGTGAGATCAGGAAGGGGGAAGAGCACTTGCGGCGGGTACACCTGCAGCTCGCCCTTAACTCGGTCGGGGACCTTCGTTGTGCCATCCATGAGGCTGCGCGTTGTCGGCAGTCTCTGAGGGTGGCCTTCTGTAAGAAGGCGCCGACTGAGGTACGAACGAAGCTGCTGCTGTCGGAGCTCGCTACAGAGGGGCTCTTCTCTGACGCGGCGTGGCAGGAAGCATACCTCTTTGCTGCTGCGGGGCGCTTCGCACCCAGTCCACCTGGGGTGTCGCGGCGCTCCTCAGCCGCTTCCTCCCTTAGTAGGGGTGGGAAGGCCGGCTCGTCAAGAGGACGCCAGGCTTGGCGAGGATCCTCTGCTGGGAAGCGTCAGGTGGTGAAGTCTTCAACGCGCCGTCTGTATGACCGTCGCTCACCACCTCGCCCTTCTCAGCACCTCACTATTGAGGCCTCCTCTCGGCGAGTCGACCAGAGGCAGGAGGATAGGCGGCCGACGCAGGAAGGTCGGCGCCAGTTTCAGAGGGGCAGTCGCTATAGGGGAGGGACTAACCGAGGCGGTCAGTCTAGGCGCGGCAAGCCCGGGGACAACTCCGCGGCAAAAAACGCCTAGTGCCTCCGGGACTATCCTCTCTCCCTTCTCCCGACTGCCTCGCCGAGACGGTGGTCGCCATCACTCAAGGCGCCCCTACCGGCTTTTTTCGCCCCCACTATCGGCACTGTCCTCGCCGATCGTGGGCGCGTCGGGTAGTCAAGCGGGGTCTGCCCTAGAGGTGGCAGTCAAGGCCTCCACTCAGAATGCCTCCCAAACATCGGTCTGTGTCTCCGGACGTGGCCAAGGTTATTCTGGCCATGCACAAGGATGGGATAATTCGGGAAGTCTCGCCTCACCAGCGAGTCTTCCTCTCTCATGTTTTTCTGGTCCCCAGGAAGGACTGCGATGCGATGAGACCGGTGGTCGACCTCTCGTGCCTCAATCTGCACATCGTGAACGACCACTTTTGGATGCTTACCATCAGTCAGGTGCGGTTGGCGCTCCGTCCCGGTTGCTGGGTGGTTTCCCTGGATCTCAAGGACGCTTACTGGCATGTTCCGATAGCTCCTCGGTTCCAGGGTTATCTGGCGCTCCAGCTGCACGAAAGGGTGTTCACGTTCGCCAGGCTGCCCTTCGGTCTCAACATCGCACCGAGAGTCTTTACGAAACTCGTCAAACAGGCTCTGACTCCCCTGCTCAGTCAAGGGATTCAGATCCTGTTTTACTTGGACGATTGGCTTATCGCCGCAGACTCTCCCACCCGTTGTGTACACAACACTCTCCTTGTCAACCAACACATCACATGGTTAGGCTTCAAGGTAAACGTTCCCAAGTCATGCCTCACGCCGTCGCAAGAAGTGACGTGGGTGGGCCTCGACTGGGACATGGCGAGCGCGACTGTCAGACAGAGCCGGGTGAATGCGTCGAAAATTCGAAGGAAACTTTTTGCCGCATTGCACTCGGTCTCGATTACCAGGAAACTCTGGGACTCGCTGATCGGGTCGCTCAATTGGGCGTCTCTGACCGTTCCCTTAGGGAGGCTCAGACTCAAACGCCTGATTCAACTAGGCAACAGGGCTTTTCCGCTACTGCCTCCACATCGGCTGCGACCGATTCCGCGCTCGATCCACTTACAATTGACACACTGGGTGGTTCGGGGCACGCTCGCGAGGGCTGTGTCCTGGACTTCGCCGCCGCCGACCATCTGGATCGACACAGATGCGTTGAGCGAGGTAGGTTGGGGTTACCAGTCAAACACGGGCCACCAAGGTCAAGGCAGGTGGTCAGGCCTCACTCGTCTTCACATAAACGTCTTAGAACTGTTAGTTCCGTTGTTCTTCCTGAGGGATCATGGGCAGGCCCTCTCCGGCAGGTCGATGGCCTTCAGGATGGACGACATGACTGCAGTTCATTGCATACAGAAACAGGGATCCTCCAGGTCCGCCGTTCTTCAGGACCTGGCGGAGAAACTGTTTTTCCAGGCAGACCTTTACCACATCACCACCAGTGCATACCACCTCCTTTACGTAGGGCACGTGGTACCCGTCTTGCAACTCAATCCCACCCCTACTCTGTGCAACTCTCCAACCCAAGAGTGAAACATTACTCTCAAACTTTCTTCTACTCAACAGCTGAGCTCTGGAACTCTCCCAGAATCAGTCTTTCCCTCTTCCTATGACTTAAATTGCTTCAAACTCTGTGTGTCCAGGCATTTTGGCTCGAACGTCCCTTGATTTTGGCCCTGTCACTCTTTCAACTATGGGGGAGGCACTCGCTATAGGCAGTTATGCCTTTTGCCTCCCTCAATCACATAGAAAAAAAAAAAAAAAAAAAAAATCACACTGCATGCGACCTACCTGCCCGGGACGGCCAACCTATGGGCGGATGCTCTGTCGAGGGGACAGAGCACCCAGGTAGAATGGTCTTTCAAACAAACCGTATTCGACGACCTCGCGGCCTCCTGGGGTGTTCCGCAGGTAGACTTGTTCGCCTCGTCCGAGACGAACAAGTTGCCTGTGTTCCTGACCCGCTGGATTCGAACTCCAGCGGGGGGACCGGACGCTTTCAGCGAGGACTGGAGCAGGTGGCAGTCTCTATATGTGTTTCCTTCACCCGACGCACTTTTGATGTGCAAGGTCCTCCACAGGCTGGGAGAGTACCAGGGCAAAGTTTGGTTGATCGCACCCATCTGGCCGGCCCAAGCCTGGTACGCTCAGCTGAAGCGATGGTGCCCGAGTCCCGTTCCCCTGTCGGTCTCAGACTTCCACTTGGGGTCGATTGGAGACCTAGGGACCTCGTTGGCATTCGCATCGTGGATGTTTGTGAGGCAGGGTGGCTGCTAACGTTTGGAAGATCATTAACTAACAAATTTACTCTACACTGGACACAATCCACATGGAAGACGTACGAATCTCACTGGCACAGTTTTACTTCTTGGATACACGACACGTCACAGACACTGCCATCGGTGGCGTTGGTTTTTCACTACCTCAATTATTTATTTGAGACACGTCACAACATGTTCAACACCCTTAGGAACCACCTGTCTGCCATCCGGGAGCCGTTTGAGAAGTTAACGGGGTTGGTCGTTCCTCAAAAAGAATTGGATTTCTTCATGCGTGCCTGTTTTAGGCTTAGACCACCCCCGCGCCAGATTCCTCCTCAATGGTCTCTGGCGGAGGCTCTCAAACTGCTCTCGTCTGCCCCTTACACTACGAACCCATCACCTGAACACCTACTTGACAAAACCATGTTCCTTCTAGCTTTAGCAACGGGTGAGAGAGTCTCGGAGATGGTCGCCATGTCTCGGGCCCAGAATTGCATGAGGTTTTCTCCCCTCCTTGGGTCGGTCACCTTGGCCCCGTCGGTTCATTTTATTGCTAAGAATGAGCGAGAGACTCACGTTTTTAAACCATTTACTGTCCCGGCTTTGAAACGGGGTAGGGCTCATCATCTTTTATGCCCCGTTCACGCTCTACATTCTTATGTGGAGACAGTGAGGCCGATGTCGGGGTTGGCATTGTGGGTGGCGCCTCGTACTGGTAGGAGGCTTGGTAAACGTGCGGTAGGAATTCGCCTGTGTCGGATTATTCGGGCCAGCAACCCTCAAGTTCAGGGCACTGCCCATGACATTCGTTCATACGCTGCGACGATCCGTTTTCTTCATAATCATTCGCTTCCGTATATTGCCGACACAGGGCTGTGGTCTTCCTCCAACACGTTTGTCTCCTCCTATCTGTCCATGTCCACGGACAGGCCGGGGCGTCCTTGTGTTGCGTTGGGTCAGCGGGTTAGTTAGGGTCTACCTGCACTATTCCCTCTGTCTTTTGTCCCTTTTCCTTTCCAGTCATTCCTTTATTGGGGTGGGGGGAGGGGGGGGGGACATGTTATTCATATTCCCTTATGTGCACTTAAGGTTAAGGACTTTCCTAGGCTAAGATGTTTTATTATTTCTAGTCTTAAGTCTCCTACATATTGATTTTTATGTATGCACCCCCTTCTGCTACTGTTTTTTCAGGGGGTCCTGCTGCTCCGCGCTGTATATGCTCAGGTATTCTCGGTACCTCCGGTACAGTACTCCTCTTCCATATGTGTCTGTCTTCCCTCATTATATTATGGGTACTACTGCTTTGTCCAGATGGGGGGGGGGGGAAGGGGGGGGTTCTTCCTGCACTATAACCATACCTGCACCTATGTTTATGGATTCACTAGGTTAAGATATTGATGTCCTCTCTTATCTTGTGTATGCTCCATGGCCTTGTATGTTTCTACATCATCTCACTTGTTTTGGTCATCCGGTTTTTCGTGCTAGTCACTGATTCTCCTCATGTGTTATCATCCCGTCATGTACGGTCCTCCTCTTCGGCAACTGTCTGAAGTCATCCCTTCCTTTATGACTCTTCCTGCCTTCTTCCAGAAGGCTCCGGGGGGGGGGGGAGGGGAGGGGGGGGGGGGCATCCGGGGATTCATATTATCCCTTATGAAATGCATCATTCTTGTCTTAGGCTAAGATATACCATTACATAAGATTTGACTGTACTTGACCTCTCTTGATATGCGCCTGTCAGTACACTCTTTTATATAAACTCTCTTGTTTAAGTCTGTCTTTTATAGTCCTGATATTACCTAATGGCTAAAGTTTGTGTTTTCAGCTTGTATGTCCGCCTCCAATTTGGTACTCTAGCTCTACGTTGGAACGTAGAGGCTACTACTAAATTGGGAGGTTTAACGACCCTCCCAATACCAAATGAGGTAAACCTCCTATTTGGTCGTAGCCTCGGAGTATCCAACGTCATAGTATCCCGCCCTCGCGCCGTACCCCTGCCCATCCAATCTTGTCTCTTGTAACTTGATACCGGGAATGCCCAATGAACCCTGTCGGGTACTGGGGTGGATCCGTCAAGACGGCTGAAGGAGCCAGATAGGATGGCCTAAAATCCTGTAATTTTTTCTTCTTTCTCATCAATATTTTCTTATTTTCCTTTTCAAATAGTGGCCTCCAAAGTATGTACAACGTACCTAGTAGAGAGAGTAAGGTGCTACTCTAGATGTTATCGTTTTATCGCGCTAGTGATTTCGATAATTGCCCGCTCTAGAGCGGAGCAGAATTATACGATAAGTATATAGCTCTACGTTGGATACTCCGAGGCTACGACCAAATAGGAGGTTTACCTCATTTGGTATTGGGAGGGTCGTTAAACCTCCCAATATACGCGATCGCGTCATATCAGACTGGGGGGGTAATAAGTAACACATTATGGCTCCAAAATTTTGCCTTCAATGGAATTGTCGGGGTGTATTGGCAAACTGGGAGGAATTGCAATTACTTCTCTAAGAGCAATAAAACAAGTGGGAATAGTATTTGGGGGGTGGAAAAGACAAATTATTGCCGACCGATCCATTCATGACGGAAGAGCCGCGGCGGTATATATCCTCCTCCCGAGTTAATAATAATAATAATAATACTTTATTTCAGACTCACACAGTACAGAGGGGACCATACTGGGGTCCATATATACCTTACAGTAACATAAATATATATAAATATATATAAGCTACTGTACATAGGCTACATAAAATAAAAAGAAATTAAATAATACCCAGCTTGCTATCATGTAGTTCACAGCACTGCCTCAACCAAAAACAGTGGTCATCAAACTACTGTGTTACCAAAACCACTGTCCTAATTGTGTACAGTACCATGCCTCACATCATTTAGCTTCCGGTACAGTATGTTGCTACAGTACAGTATAGGAATATCGGTACTGTACTGCACTATGAGGATCAGTACCGGTATGCTAATTCTGTAGAGTGGCAGACCTGAAATCATTACTTAAGGTTAAATATAGAGCAACTTCCTCCAGTGTGCCTGGATCCTGGAGGTGTACACTATGCTTGGAGTTTGTAGCATTTTAATGATCCTGTTCTCAGAAGTGTTAAGGCGCTGAATGAATTTATATGTTAGCTTTCTAATGAGTGATTTGTAACAGTGTAAGTTCATATAGGCACATAGCGTACTTGTACTCTCATATTTTGAGAGCCCCAGAAACATTTTCATGATATTGTGATATGAGATACTTAGTCTATTCACTGTAATTTTCTTATAGTTCCACCATAGTTGTGCTGTATACATTGGTGAGCAGTAGGAGTTGAACAATGTTATTTTTGTATCCCATGTGCACATATGAAATTTTCTTAATATTGAATTTCCCTGCATGTAAAGTTGCCTTCGCTGACGACCCATATCCTCATCATCTGAGCGATCACATGAAATATAGTGTCCTAGATACTTTACTTTACTTACTTCTTCTATAATTTCTTCATACAAATGGAATTTAGGTAGCTTTGAGTTCTCAAGCGACACTGACATCTCTAAGTAGAAGTCCTTCTGTTGCAAGGATCTCTAGATGCTATAAGGAAAAATAAGTGATAACATAAGGAGGGGGGAAGAGGAGTGGGTTGGGACACATAAGTAGGAATGGTAGCAAGTAATGGAGGGGAATTATCTCACCTAATCACATATTGCTTTGTTTTGAGTGCCATTGGGGTGTTTTAAAAGGGTATTTTTAGGCCTTGGATCTTATGAGGACCTTCGTCTTTCCTGGGTTAAGGGGGTGAAGACATCAGCAAGGGCCACCCTTGAAAACAGAGCCGAAATTAACCAGAGAACGGCACTGAGACTCTTCAGAGGTTTTACTGGCCGAAGGCGACGGGACACTTAAGATCCAAGGCCTAAACAAAAAAAACAGTGGCACTCAAAACAAAGGAATATGTGATTAAGTAAGATAATTCCCTTCCATACCTTCTATCACTCCTCCACATGTTTCAAACCCCCCTCCCCCTCCTTTCAATTATCACCTATTTTTCCTCTTATTCCCTTGTTTATCGGTTTATTTTCCGCGCCAATATCCCCCACCTGGTTTCAAGGTCAAGTGGGACGCATATAGAGATCGTGACAAGAGAGAGATTTCACTTACAAGGAGTCAGTGTGGATCGATAAGTGAGAGAGGGAGGGTGTTGTGCTGCGCCGGCTCTACTCTCTTGAATGAACCGGTCCGCAATATTTCGTCTTTTTCACCATTCAAATACTATTCCCACTTGTTTTATTGCTGTTACTGTTATGCCACGTTTTCAAATAACGTGAGACAATCTGATTGCGATTTCCAACTTAGGAATCAGCATTTATCATCAACTTAGGTACCTCTCTATTGGGTGAGGACTGGCCTTAATTCTCTTATGGGGGGATGGTTAACTTTTTGGGCGATTTTTGCATGTATTCATTATTTTTCTAGTTTCCTCCCTAGACCTCCATCAAATTTAAAGAAAACATCCATTAGATCCCCCTTCTAGATTAGGGGAGACTCCATCCGCCTTTCGTAACTCAGCTTCTATAAGAGACTCATTGCTGGCCTTTTGACACATATATGCTAAAGGTGTAACGGTGACTCGCTGAAATTTTCATCGTCCTATGTCCACGCGCGCGTGAGCGCATTTTTAGTTTTTTGTACTAAATATCTGATGATCCCAAATCCACTTTGCAAAATTGTTTTATATTGTGCATGAGGTACCCTATATAGACTGTCTACAACTCCTCCGAAGCATATTGCCAAGTTCATACGTGATAATGGTTAAAACCGCTGGTAAATTATCAATATAACTAATTTACCCAATTTTTTACCATAAATAAATCATTTTAGTATGGAAAATATTTCACAAACTCAAAAAGCTTCAGAGGGAGTGTGTATGTGTACTTGTTCTACTTATATGGCGAAATTGGAGACAATCGGACAGTAAATGGCTGATTCATCATAGATTAGGTGAATAAACATGCACTATTCATGAATAAAGCTTTAAATTTACTCGTAAGTAAAACGTATTTTAGATTGAGCCCGTGATCAATTTTCCTTGAGTTACCCCTACAATCGTTTCTTCTCGTGTAGTGCCACACGCTCGCAAAGAAAACCTGATAATTTGGGGGACTAAACTATTTTATATTAATATTTATAAGTTAAAAAATGACCAAAATGAAGATTTTGGGACCCCCCCAAGGGGGCCCTAGGGATATCCTATGGGTGTTTATGCCCTCATATGACCATTTCTATTGCATACAGCATCCCTTTAGACTACAGACACCAAAACAAAAAATTTGTGGCTGAAAAAAAAAATCTCGTTTTTCGGGGGTCGAGGTCGAACCCCCGGCCCGGGGGGTTATGGATGCGTATTTTTTGTTCCTTCCTATGCTATTCTCCTATGTTGAAAGAAGCAGTTTACAGAGAGAACACAAAAACTTGAAATGTTGACCAGAGCCAAAGAAAAAAATGGAGTCTCCCCTTTTTTAATTTGAAAAATTTTCGGCAGAAAAATGTCCCGGTCGAAGGCCAATTCTTCCAACATTACAGGCTCACTATCGTTCGCCAGGGAAAAAATCAACACCTAAATAGCAAGAAAGGTTTGAATATTGACGAAGAAATGGGGCAAAAGGTCTTAAAATCGACTAACTAATGGGGCAAACATTTTAACATCTGAAAACTAATGGGGCTATACATGAGGGAGAAAGTGGTCCATAAAACCGGCCCATCGCCCCTTAATCAACACAATAGTAATAAGCAATGGACACAAAACACACAGGTAAAGGATATACCAGTTTTATTCCTTAACTGCTAGGGTACAATCTCAATATGTCTCTGGAAAAGTAAGTATAGAAGTCATATACAAATAATGATAATGTTACAAATGAACATATGAATAATAACACACAGAGAAGATAGGTCTCCAATCACAAGAAATAAAGTCCTGAAGTAAATATGCAAAACTCTCAAATATGGCTTGAATGTAAGTAAATAATAGGTACTGCAATTTTGGAAACATAGAACTGATAAGTATGAAAAATGGGACAATATTTAATCTCAAAACGAACAATAAGTTAATGCAACTTGAATAAGTATTTAAACTGTAATAACTCAGATGAGTAATAAGTATGAAAGATAATTTCATAAAAGCAGAATAATTATATTAGTCAACTATACGTGACTCGTGCCCCCAGGGAGGGGGCCTTGAGAGCTCTGTGGGAAAGCCCGACCGTGGCCATGGCCTTCCTTAGGGACTCGGGGCTGTTCGGCCAGGCAGCTTAGGGAACAACAACAACAGGTCCTGGAGTGGCGGCGTCTACACCGTGGGACCACCTCCCGGAACTGCCGACCATGGATGGCTGCCGACCCTCCCGTCCGGGGACAAGATCACCGACAGTGGAGGACAGCAGGTTGCCGAACGTGGGGAGCAGTTTCCGGGAGCCAAACCGCCACAACTATCCCCTGACCCCTCCCTGGGGGCACACGTCCTTGGAGCGGCTGCAGTTGCGCCAGGCAGTTCTCACACCTCTCACACCACACACACACACACACAATACACAGTTTTTCATACACCGAGAAATGACTCTCCGGCTGTCATTTCTCGAAGACTCCTAGCTGGAGACATTGAGAGCAACCCAGGACCCACCTACAAATACACATGTCCAACTTGCTCAAAACCCATTACTTCGAGCCGCCAAACTAAGGGTTCAGTTCTCTGCAACTCATGCGGGAACTGGACCCATTTCACCTGCACAACACTTGCCTCCATGAAACACTACACACACACCTGGACATGTTCCTCATGCCCCTCCCTCTCCCAGTCAAATCCCTCCCCTAAAGCCCGTCCACCTCTCCTCCCCAACCCACATAACCTTACCATACCATCCACTCCCTCTCCTAAAACCCATCCACTTCTCCTCCCCAATCCACATAACCTGCCCATAACATCCACTCCCACTCCTAAAACCCGTCCACCTCTCCTCCCTAACCCCCCCACACCCCAACCTAATCCATTCCTACCCTCATCTCCTGCACCCCAATCCCCACCCCCACCCCTACCATCACCCCCTCCCCCTCCCCCACCCCCACCCCATCCTCGTGCAGCAGCACCCAACATACACCGCACACACAACATTAATATCCTTCAACTAAACATAGATGGCATCAACACAAAGAAACACGAACTCACACACTTCATCAAACAACACAACATACACATTGCCATCTTACAAGAAACAAAACTCCGTACAACACAAAAAACACCTACATTTCACAATTTCGCCACCATACGACAAGACCGGGCCGTCGGCATTGGCGGTGGACTCATCACCCTGGTACACAAAGATATAACATATATAGACACCAGTGCACATACCAAATCCCTCCTCCCCCCAAACGATAACACAACAGAAATACAATCAATTAAAATACGCACTGGCAACAGCTCCAACATTACCATCATAAATACATGCATCCCTCCCCAAACATCCCCTACAGTACCAAACGATTACAGACCACAAATACAACACATCACAAACACCCCACACATCATCCTGGGTGGTGATTTCAATGCAAAGACGTCGGCCTGGTTTGTCGACAACCCCGACACAGACAGAGGGCTGGTCTTACAACACCAAACAGACAACCTATATATCCTCAATAACATTCATCAGCATACCCATACTCCCCACCAAGCCCTCTACACCCCATCATCTCCTGATATCACCTTTTGTTCCCCTGAACTCGCCCCCACAACATCCTGGAAGGTGGTCAGAACCTTGGGCTCAATCCGGCAGCTCAGAGGTAGGGACGGAGGGGACTGAGTCGACTCCCAGGGAGGAATCTAGGGAGTCTTTAGGTGGACCCCAAGAGGTACAATTTGCCATTCCTAAATTGAACTTTAACTTGCCAGTGAGTAGGCCTCCAATAATTTCACAAAGAGTGTTAGCAGAACAATATCGTGGCTACACTACCACGACTATGACGGTTCTCAGGTGAGTCAAATGATACCAGATTCCCAACCTCCTTCTGATCAGGGACGAAGTGTATGGAGACAGTCTGAACCCTCACATGTGGAACCCATTGTTAATTTTCAGGATAATGTTAGGGAAAGTGATATTATAGAGACCATACCTTCCTCGGTCCCTGACTTAGTATGGCCGGTGAATGGTCAAGTGTCTGAACCACGGCAACAACCGCCGGAACTTGTGGAAGTGCAGGATGAGCCGGAGGACATTGAACTGTCCTCAGCACAACCCAGACATACTGAGGAAGGGTCTGAAGTGGGGTCAGAATCTTCAAAGGGATCCCACAGTAAATGTATAACAACGGATAACCTTGATTATATTTTACACAGAGTTATGCGCCAATATAATGTTCCTAAATCTCAGGATACTCCCACAGCTACGCCGGGAGCTCCCCCGATAGGGTCAATTGTGCGGCCTCTAGAGCCAACCAGAGTTGTGCCACCTGATATTTCACTTCCCCCTCTTAACGTCAATCAGGTGAACACTACGGTGAGTGGCACGACAGTGCCCGCCTCCTTGACAACTACCAATGTTCGTATCATCACGGACATTACTCCCCCTCCTCTTGATAAACTTCCCCATAGGAAAGGCCCTATGCCTCTCTTGTATGGTCCCGACTGCTCGTGGATTCAAGTCATGGTAAAAAACCCGAGCATTGCACAGACAACCATATCGGGGGAGATCCCAGTTCCTAGTGGGTGGGTAATAGAGATGAGTAAGAGTAAGAAACTGAGGGCCAAAGATACACAGGGTCAATTATTGGATGTAACTATCAAAGCTATCCCTAATGTTTATTCACCTGATTTGTTTGTGTATTCTGTTACCCCGGCGTTACCTCCTGCCTTCTCTGCACGACTCTTTGCAGATTGGACAAAGTCTGACGGCGTGAACGATATAAAATCGCTCGATACGCTAACGCAACTCCGGTTCTAGATCAGTCTCACAATCCAGTTCTGCAGGTGGGGCATGTAGGTCTAGGCCCGTGGGTGGACTGGGAGGCTGAGGCGCAACAGTTTGCAGCTACCATTATGTAAAAATCCTCCCACCAAATACCTCAGGATAACCACATTTGGTTCTCATTGACTATCAATAAAGCCAGAGGAGTTTCCCCTGCCCTTTTTTAATTTCTGTCGGCTCCCAAACTGTCTCTTTATGACTTGCAGGAACCTTTTTCTACTCCCCCTCCGGCTCACTTAGACAGAGACTTTAAATTGAGGAATGAAGCCTTTAGACTATTTTCACAATTTATTTTAAGTCGCCAAATAGCTCAGTCCCTCACGAGGACCATAGCCGCTATTTCTGACCAGAATGTAAGGAAGGCCACCGAACTATCCCGGCGGCTTTTACAGAATTCCATCCAGTCCTTGGGTGACATCCGAATAGCCTTGTTAGAGGCTGTTCATGCACGTCAGGACTTAAGAGTGTATATGGTAAAGAAGTTGCCGGACGACATTGGTCGCCGGGTAACCTTTTCCCCTGTGTTAACTGCCTCTTTACTAAACCTTGAGACTTGGAAGGCAGTTTATAATATGGTTGACAGCTTGCAGCCGAGTACTTCCCAGGCTAGGAAGGAGCACTTTAAGAAACCGTACTCCAAACCTAAAGGTGGAGGTAAGTCACAACCTACTGGTTGCTAAGCAAGCCCTTTCAGGGCCCCATGTCTCCCCCGGCTCAAGGAAGTACTCAGCACAAGCCTAAACAGGGAAAACAATCAGGCAAGTGGCATAATAAGAAAAAGTTACAACACAAGGCAGTCAGGTAGCGACATCGTGCCAAATTAGTCAGCCGTCTACCCTACCCCACCACCAGCAAAAAACTAGTTAATATAATAATAATAATACTTTATTTCAGACTCACACAGTACAGAGGGGACCATACTGGGGGTCCATATATACCTTACAGTAACATAAATATATATAAGTACTGTACATAGGCTACATAAAATAAAAAGAAATTAAATAATACCCAGCTTGCTATCATGTAGTTCACAGCACTGCCTCCACCAAAAACAGTGGTCATCAAACTACTGTGTTTACCAAAACCACTGTCCTAATTGTGTACAGTACCATGCCTCACATCATTTAGCTTCCGGTACAGTATGTTGCTACAGTACAGTATAGGAATATCGGTACTGTACTGCACTATGAGGTTCAGTACTGGGTATGCTAATTCTGTAGAGTAGCAGACCTGAAATCATTACTTATGGTTAAATATAGAGCAACTTCCTCCAGTGTGCCTGGATCCTAGAGGTGTACACTATGCTTGGAGTTTGTAGCATTTTAATGATACTGTTCTCAGAAGTGTTAAGGCGCTGAATGAATTTATATGTTAGCTTTCTAATGAGTGATTGGTAACAGTGTAAGTTCATATAGGCACATAGCGTACTTGTACTCTCATATTTTGAGAGCCCAAGAAACATTTTCATGATATTGTGATATGAGATACTTAGTCTATTCACTGTCATTTTCTTATAGTTCCACCATAGTTGTGCTGTATACA
>CM064482.1:2821570-2948484 GCA_032716605.1 Paralithodes platypus | reverse complement strand
CCAAAACTTGAACAATAACACAAACACAATTTTCAATGTGGCAATTACACTTATGTACTGCAACAATACATAATCCCAAACTTGCAATCAAGTGTTGCAAACCCGTACTCTCCCCCCCCCCCCCTTTGCAAATAAACAAAAGTAAAAGAACTAGAGACAAGGGGGGAAGACCAGGTATCTTCGCCAGAGCACTAGGAAACACGACCCCCGAGAGCCATCACCGGCCGAGGGGGTCGAACACTGGACATGGAGAGGTAGGAGGAGATGAAGGAATTGATAGACTACCACAAAACCGCTGAGGCGATGTCAGGTAAGGATCGACTTTGCAGGACCGGAAGGAGGCAGCAAAGGCCGCACATCGTGCGCAGAACCCCTACAAACAGGGTTACTGGCACGAATGGTCCGACAAATGTGGCGTCCCATCTGCACCTGCGAGAGCAATCCACCTGTCCGAGGAGACACCCACACAGCAGTACCCGAAGGCGGCGCCACATAAGCAACAGAGGAGTGCAAGCCTCACACCGGACACAACACATGGCGAGTATGCCCACGCCGGAAAAGCCTGGACGGTGAAAGGCTGGAAAACGTGGGTCTCCCTCCATTAGTGGCAACAAAATGAGGGGAGGAGGCGAACGTGACGCCATGCCAAGGACGGGGAGAATCGCACGCAGTCCTGGGGCCGTGACAATGCCGCTAGTGCAGACACCCGATCCCCAGTGGCCAGAGTGACAAGGAAGAGTGTACGCCCGAGTAACGGAACCGGTGTAGCGGCCCGTGTATACGTGGGTGAAGCCAGAGGGTCCAGAGCCCGCCCCAGATCCCACTGGGGAGGGACCTGGCGCGGTGGCGGTCGTTCCCGGAAGGCAGCCGTCATGAAGGAATCCAGCTCCTGCGGCGGAACGACCAGCCCAGCGACGGACTCAAAGACCCCCCGGACGGCAGACAAGTGGTTAAGTATAGCGTCGACATGAAGTGAAGTGTACGGAAGAGGTGAAACAAGGAGTGGAGGACGAGGAAAGGAGAGCCAACTGTCTGGAGAGTGTCCTGTATCCACCTAGTAAAAGACCTCCAGCGGGACCCGAAAGTCCCCCAAGGAGAAGTCGGCCAGGAACGCTTCAGGAAGTCAGGCAGGTCCCGGCCGTGGACTGGGAGCCACCGTGCCTCATGAACATCACGATGCGAAGGCCAACGAGGTCCCCAGGGCCCCAACCTAGCGCAAGTGGAAGTCGGAGACAGGTAGAGGGACCGGACTCGGGCACCACCGCGTCAACTGGGCATACCAAGCCCGTGCCGGCCACAGAGGCGCGAGTAGCCAGACGCTGCGCGGTACAGCCGCAGCCCCGCGAGGACGTTGCACATCAACAGTGCGTCTGGTGGCGGAAATATGTATATCGACCGCCACCTGTTCCAGTCTACCATGAAAGCGTCCGGACCCCCTCCGGAGTGCGAGGCCGGAGGGAGAGGAACCGAGGCAACTGGCGCGGCACCTCCGATGCGAACAAGTCGACCTCCGGAACACCCCAGGAAGCCGCGAGGTCGTCGAACACAGTCCGTTGCATTGCCCATTCTACAAGAACGCCCTGTCTTCTCGACAGGGCGTCCGCCCACAGGGTGGCAGTCCCGGGCAGGGAGGAGGCATGCAGGGAGAAGGTGTGTCGGTCCGCGAGGAAGAACAACTTCACCGAGATCCCCAATAGAGTCAATGACCTGGAGGACCCCCGCTTTAGGAAACAGTGGACAGCTGTCTGAGTGTCCATCCCGAAGGCCACCGATGTTCCCCGAAGGGCCAGCGCGTGGTCCCTCAGGAAGAACAAAGGAACCAACAGTTCGAGGGCATAGACGGGTAAGGGGCGTGAGTCCCACCCATCTGCCGGGAAGTTGACGGCCCAGGTTTGATTGGTACCCTAACCCTGCCTCGCCCGACGCATCTGTGTCTACCAGATCGTCGGCCGGGGGGGGGGGGGGGGGGGGGGGCAGTCCAGGGCACAGCCGCAGAGAACGTGCCCCGAGCAACCCAGTGTCCGAATGTCTGCGAATGGTACGCGGGAGCGGCAGGAGCCGATCCTAGGGGTCAACGGAAACACCTCGGTGCCCATGAGGAGTAGGCGGCGTAGCCTGAGGCTCCCTAAGGGAATGGGCAGAGCGGTCCAATTCAGCGAACCCACTAACGAGTCCCAGAGCCACCCCGAGAGGGAGACCGAGTGCAACACGGCGAAGACCTTCCGCCTAAGGTGCACCGCGTCCGGCAGACCCTGGGTTACCGTAGCGCTGGACAAATTCCATGCGAGACCGACCCATGGCACGACACACGACGGGGTCAAGCCGTGACTTGGGAACATCGATGGGGAACCCTAACCGTGCGACGTGGCGAACGACTGTGAGGGTGTCGTGTACGCACAGTCCTAGGGCTTCGGAAACTATCAACCAATCGGCCAAGGAAAACAGGATCTGGAGCCCGCTCCTGAGGAGAGGACCCAGACCCTGCCCCACCAGTGCGGAGAAAATCCGCGGCGCGATGTGGAGACCGAAGGGAAGTCTGTCGAACAGGAACACACGATCGGAAGCCCGAACGGCCAAGAATCGCTGGAATCGAGGATGGAGAGGAACGAGCCAAGACGCATCCTGGAGGGCCAGCGACACAACCCACGACAGAGGGCGCAGGGCCAGGCGTACCTGGGGTACCGGCAGCATCCGAAACCGTGTGTGCACGATGCGCCCGTTGAGGGCCGACAGAGCCACCACCGGTCGCATCGCGTCGCAGTTCTACTTCGGTACCAGAAATACACGGGAGAGGAAAACCGGGTGACCGGCGGTCAACCCACTCGACGAGTCCCTGCTCGTGCATGGATGGGAACACGTGGGCCACCTCCGAAGAGATGGGCCGGCGTCGGTGACAAGAGCGGACTGGGGGTCTGGACGTCCACCTCCAGGTTAGACCCCTCCGCGCAATCTGCCGCCCCCAACGTCCCTCGCGGCTAGCGAGGGGCGTAAGGGCGAAAACAACGTGTGGGAGCTCCCGAGAGGAGGGGAGCGACCGGGCGGCTAGGCGAGAAGGAGAACAAGGAGACCGACCCGGAGAACCTACACAGTGTTTTGACGTGGAGGTACCCCCGGTACGGTCCTTGCGGTCATGAGCGCCACGTTGACCTCCTCTACCCCCCCCAACTTCGTCGAAAAGGGCGGGCCACCCCAACCCCTGGCTGTCGCGGGGCTGACCCCGGCGAAGGGTGGCCGGAAGTGGAAGGCTGGTCAGCCCCGACACGGCGGGGATGAAAAAGGGGGCAAGAACAGAAGTGCGAGGAGGAACTGACGCACTGGCCTGTAACGTCCCTGTCCTGCGCCCGTGCATGGCGGCAGCACGCGCAGCAGCACCCCGAAGAGGACCGGCAGACGGACGGGACTGCGAAGACCCCGCTCCCGACACAGCGCGTCGTTGCGTGTCGGAAGCAGGGTACGCCGATAGAAGAAGCGTAGCTTCCCCAAGCATCCTGCGAAAAAAAGCCCCGACGTAGAGAGCGCAGAGTACAACAAACCCTGACGAAGAACCAAGGGGGCTGTCCGGCAGAACGAGGACCGTACCGTCCGGCGTTGCCGAGTTGCCACGCACAAAACCGCCTTCAGCTCGGGAACCAAAGACACGCGAGCCGAAGGTGGATCTGCCGAACGTGGTCCAAACCCTCGCGAAGATCGCCTGGTGCAGACGCCGCGATAAGCCGCAGGTGGCGAACAGAAGTCTGGAGGGAACCTAAAAGACAAGAGAAGAAGTTCGGCACCCACCGTCGCAAGGGAAAAACCTTGTCGACAGAGGACTGATCTGGGTGAGAGAAGAACGGGGTAGCAATAGAACAAAGTTCAAGAACGGGCGCGCTTAACCAGGACCAGAACGCGCCGTCCAACCCGCCGACAGATACAAGAGGAGGCAAAAGCAGTGATGACTCCGGGGGAGGGACTAAAGGAGAGACAGCGACGGAACGGTCGGCAAAGTCAAAGGCCTCAGCAAATCAGGCCCCCAATGGGAGAGGGTGATCGAGCAAGATGGCTAAGCCAGGCGTACCGTCGACGCACAAACCCGTCCCATAGGAGGACAGTCCCGTCAATACAGCCAGGGACTGAACATCCTAAAGGATGTCCCGGCGGCTGAAGTCTGACCAGAGCGTAGGCCTGCAGAAGGGAGGGGGACCGGAGCAGGGGTAGGGAGGGTGAGGCGCTGAGGGTGTTGTCACCGCCAAGAAGCGCGAAAAGAGGGAGTCTTGCATCGACTCCAAGCGCCCGCCGATGCGTGACACAACCCATCCCTGCATAGCCAACAATCGATCCGAGAGAGGTGACCCCCCCCAAGATTGGTCGGCCCGCAGGGGCGAGCGTGAGCGGGAGCGAGACCCACGACACGAACCAGCAGCGTCGTGGCCCAAGGAAGGCGAGCGACGACGGTTGTGTCGCCGCTGAGGGACTCGTCCCCGACCACGAACGCCCGAGGGGGAAACAGCACAATCCCCCTCTTCCAGCGACACGGCAGCCCCTGAGAAAGGGGACCCCGAAACCTCGCCAAACCCCACCGAGCCAAGAGGGGTACCCCCCTGGCGAGACGGTAAGTGAAGGCCAGGGAGAGAAGAAGGAGGAGGAGCAGGACGACGGGAGTGGGAAGGCTGGCCGGGTGAAAGGAGGTCAGAAGGAGCCGCGGTGGGAAACAGAGCAAGGATCCCCGGGGCTGAGATAACAGGGCGGCCCGACACCGAGGCGGAGGAGGGAGGGACCTCCACCGTGGGACGAGACCGTGAAGGAAGAATAGGCACTGAAGCAGGTGAAGGAGGAGAAGCAAACTACATCCTGGCGGACCCCTCCTGGACAGTGTTGGAGGAGGGAGCAGAGGGCCAGCTACAGCATGAACAACGCGCGCGGAGAGGACAACGTAAGAGGAAGTCGTCTGGGCTGGGGAAGCGGGCGGAAGGGAGTAGAGCCCCTATCCGTAGAGGCTAGGGGAGGGCGCACAGGGGCAGAGCCGCTAACCCCGGCCTCAGGGCGAGAACCACGACGAGGGCGATGGGCGTCGTCAAGGCGATCAGGAGGACGACGAGGGGCAGTAGAGGACGGGCGACGAGGCGAGCGAGAGCGTGGACGGAGCTGGGGATCCCCCCGACGATGTGATGACCGGCTGCAGGACCCAGGGGAGAGGGCCCGAGCAGGGAGAGGGCCAGGTGAACGGCCTTCAGACGGGCCAGGGATACCCAGGGCGATGCGGATCCGGTCGGCAACAAAGGCCGGGGAACGGTGGCCCACAGTCCTAATGTGGCGGGAGACTATCGCCCACACCGACGGAAGGGAAGCAGAGGCCACTACCGCCGCTGAGGAACCAGGGCTACGGTGCACCACACCCACCAGGGCCAGACACGGGCCACACAGAGCAGGGAGGGAGGCCGTAGAGGACACACAGTGCGAGTGGCGCAAGCAGGACTTGTGGCTCTCCAAGCACGGGGAGCGACAACCAAGGCGAAAGCAAGGCAGTCTACCTGCACTGGAAGAACACACACCATAATCAGCACGTCGAAGGAGTAAGTGGAGAGAATGTCCAATAAGAACCAGGGAAGGAGCATGGGGAAACAGGAACACACATGCAAACAGGTATCCGTACTCACCCTAAACCGGGAGCAGAGAGGTAGGTGAGTAGGGCGGGCGAGGTGGAAGAGCACTAGCAGAACCTGCAAAGATGGAGAAAGTGTTAACCACCACTCAACATCTTACATGCAGGGCCTATAACACCAGTAAAGTGCACACACCAAGATAGTTTCAGGCAACAAGATGACATAAAAAAGGTCAACAGTGAAAGCCAACTATTACCGCAAATTTGCGGGCCAATGGAGGCATAACCGTACCGACACAACCCTCCCGCATCTTTGAGGGACCCCCCAGCGATCTCCGCAAATTTGCGGGGAGCCGAAATGTCCCAGAGGACCGAATCGAGCTCCCGCAAATTTGCGGGACCGGCCGAGATGGTCCGGCGCCGAAAAAGCGAGAGGAGCGTCTAGGGAATACCAAAAAAGGCCACAAAAATGCGTCATCTCCTTATGAACTCCAAGCGATGATGGCCATCAAGCTGAGCAGTGTCTTCCTTGAATTTATCCTAACTCAACCGGTAAAGGGAGAGGCAAGGAAGACACACCAGGGGAGAGGAGGCACATCCCCCAGGAACCACCCAACCCACAGAGATAGAGCAAAGCCCATGAGGAGAAGTGGCAGGGAGGGTGGTTTCGCACAAACAGGGGCCCCCTTGGGGTACCCCTGGATTGGGCAAAAAGACTATGAAAGGATGGAGGTGAAACAGGAAGAGAAAACAAAAACCAGTAAATGAAACTGGCGAGAAAAAGGGTGGCCTAGCCGTGAGCAGAGAATGTGTCAGGTGCAAAAAACCCTGTGGTGTGAAGGAGGGGCCCCCGTGGGGTACCCCTGGATTATCACGAACCACTTGTCGCCCAGGCCCTTGAGACACAGTAAAGGCCCGAAAGGGGGACTCGGGAATAACGCTAATAATGCGGCCGACACAAACTCTACAAACAGCACCGCCACCATCGAAATCTCAGATTGTTTACCAACGTTACACCTTAGGCTATGAAAAATTGAAAACTCATAGGGGCATAGCAATTCCTGAATGAGAAAACTAGCTAGGCTAAAATAAGCTAAAAGCTAAACTATGCCCAGACTAACAGGAAAAAAGAATATGAAAAGAGAAAGAATTAAAAACATATACGAGGAACGCCAGGCGCCCCCGTACCTTCGGTAGGCTATTTCCACACGCGTCTCCATTATACACACTTAGGAGCCCATTTACGTGTGCCCTAGATCACGTAACATCTGTCTAACAAAAAAGAAAGCCAGATAAGCCGAAATGAACCTAAACAGGGTGAATTAAAGGAGCACAACAAAACCGGACTCAATCAATGGAGGCGCGTGAAAAAATGATAACAAGAGAGGGTCGCTCATGCGCACGTTCGACAGGGATCTGCACATGACGGAACACAGGATGGGCCTTAAGCTAAGAAGTGCGCATGGGGGTAATTAGAAACGTCCACCTGTGCTGACGTATTTGAGGTGTTTCCATCACTAAAATATTCATTTTACCATAAATAGCATTAATACTTATCCATACGCGCTTATTATGGGTTATATAGCTTCTCACAGGTAAGTAACAGCTAAAAGAGGACCAACCAACAAAACTTACTATTTTTTACCAGACCCAGGACAAAGTTTGATTTTACACTCTACAGGTAAGTGGACTCTACCCTACACTACTTGCCAAGTGAACTTACCCCACAATGTTCACAACAGCCATGGCTAATTTGCTAGGCTACCATTAGGCTATGGAAGGTATATATTTTATGTTGATATGAAGCAACTTGTAAGAAAGTATTTAAGGTAGGTGAAACCAATTTCTGGGTGCTGGTGTGATTGGTTTCCTGCAATTCTGCCTCCTCTCACCCCTCTGTGGGACCTGGGATTGGCTTGCTTGACTGACTGGTAATTTTTTAAAAGAGTCATCATTATGTAAGGTATGAACTTCCATATTGGGCTAAGGTAATGTAAACTTGTTTATGTGTTGCCACCCTAGGACTATGCATCATTGTTTACAGTAAGGAATAGTTTATAAAAAGTTAAAGAAAATCAAATTAAATCATGACCAGAATATTATTATATACAGACGTAGAAGCCTAATTTATTCTGTACATTTATGTCTACTATCTTTGTATCTTTACTTTGGTCCCAAACTTATACATACATACAGTTTAAAAGACTGTTTTGTCCACAGAGAATGTGGTTACAGTCTCACGTCCTAATGGCGGCTTTCCAGGTCTTATGGAATACTGTACATATAAGGTAAAATTAGGAGTAGGCTACCCGGTAGTGGCCGTACCAACATAAACTCCTCTCTGGACATATCAATTAGGTTAAGTTATTTACCAATTGAAACTAACCTAACCTAACCCAGGTGGGTATAACTTAGCTGGACATATCAATTAGGTTAAGTTATTTACCAATTGAAACTAACCTAACCTAACCCAGGTGGGTATAACTTAGCTTTAGGACTTTACTCACTAATTTTCTCAGACATTTCACAGTGCTCTATAGAATATTTATGACCTAGCTTATACTTCATATACTTCATAAGCAAGCATGTGATCCACCGGGATTCAAACCTGGGTTACCGCAAACAGATTTTAAACACTAACCATTACACCATCAAGGCAGTTATAAGTATAACACATGACTACGATTAATATCCATTTATCGAATATTGGACATTAATCTAATCATGTACTACACCCAAGTGCACTTACGAATAGCCTATGGTTAAGTGAGAGGGCAGGATACTCATGGGGCATAGATCATATAGACCAACCTCAGTACGAAATATCCCTGAACCTAATTTAATTTATTTTTATTAATTTCACTCCAACACCAAACACCTCCCAAAGAAATTAATGAAAGCAAGCATGTGATCCAACGGGATTCGAACCAGGAAATAATAAAGAGTGTAAAAAACATTTTAATTTCCCATAAGTGATGGCGATGCCATGTTGTTTACATCTCTCCCATAGAACGCTTTTATCATGTGATTATACATATATATGGCCCCTGCTCATTGGGAAGGCTATGGAGATCAAGGGATATGTGGGGTTAAAAAGTATAATAATGAAGAATATGAATGTAGGAAATGCAAAAATAGGCACTTTCAATACGAGGTTAGGTTAACAACCACTATTGCCATGCATTATCATATACACCACAAAGCACTGGTGATGGACTGGTCTATCAGAGGGAGAGCTGAGCGATCTCTGCCAAACCCATAGCTTAATCTGACCTGTTACTTTTACTTATATTTTCTAGATCTCAAGTCTTAAGGCGAGAGGAAGGTGGAATGGTGAGGAGGGTGGAGAGGCTACAGGAGGAGGAAATCAGGGAAGAGTACAGGAGAGCAGTAGAAAGACGACTAGGTGGGTTCAACCTGGAAGATATGGAGGAAGTGGAGGAAATAAGCAAGGTGTTTAAGGAAGAGATCTGTGCAGCATGTGAGGAGGTGTGTGGAGTGAGGAGAAGAGGGAGGGGAGTGAAAGGTACAGCATGGTGGACAGAAGAGGTAAAAATAACTGTGGAAGAAAAGAAGAAAGCGTATAGAGAGTGGTTGGGTAGTTATGGTTAATTTAGATAAAGTGGACTGTATATATTTAATTTATAAGAAGATTAACACATATAGAAAATTTAGTTACCTTGGATGATCTCAGTTGGTGATTAAAAGATGGCGGAAAATAGGCTAGTTGACTTGAGTGGGTTAGTAGGATAAAGAAGCGTAAGGAAAGAGGCTAGGATAGGATAGATATTTACTTTACATTTCGTGATAACTAACAAAAGATGATTATGTAATGACTATATGAGATGAAAGTGAAATTAAAACACCTAATATGTGAAACAATGAAGAAGGCTTAGCGTATGTAGCTGGGACGGAGGTTGTTTGGAGAGAGAGAGAGCGCGTCGTCTTTGTGTCCCTCGTGACCAACCGCGCACGCGCATAGCATATGGAAAATGTATCCCATCCTAGTACAATGAGATACATATGAACAATCTTAATAAGTAATACACAAATATATGGGAATTATAATCCTACAATACTTTCCCATATTCAACTACAGAATAATATATTCCTACCAAAATTATGGAACGTTCGACCTAAGGTTACGGAAGCATTCAACTTAAGACTACGGAAAGATACGTAACGCTACATCAACCCAAATTACGTAGCATCGAGACTGTTCATACTAGATAGAGTATACTAAGTATGGACATATTCCCGCCAACAGAAAATATAAAAATTTACATGATTAGATTTGCCCGGAGGCAATCTTATCCCGCCAAGCTTGGGAGGATATCTGGGCTGCCTGTCGACTGGGGCGTCCGCCGGACGCGTCAACAGGCTGCGCCAATGTAGGAGCCAGGGAGGGGACATCTATGGATAACTGATCCGAGGGGGTGTCCCTCAAGAGGATATAGTTGTACTGTTGGCCGTGTGATTACTCCAGTCATGGTGAGAACTTTCGCTACCCGAACCTCACCATCACGACCTGGTAACAACTCTATCCGACCCAATTTCCAGAATGCGCGCAGGCCCTCTTCATGGATGGTTACCACGTCACCTACCCTAGGCCAATGACCTTTTAATGGTGTTAGTTTACTTTTTTGCGCTTCTCTTAAAGTCACCAGATATTCTGTTGACCAGCGACGCCAAATATCTCGCGATAATTTACGAATATATTTGTAGCGGGCCGATATCACATCCTTACTTGTGTAGTCTGGATCTTCCATAGTATCCTCATCATGTTCTTCAGGAAGATCCCACAGTCTGTATCCACGTACCAATACTGAGGGTGTGATTGGGGTTAGGTCTTCCAAATCACCAGAAGCATAGTATAGAGGGCGATCATTTACGGTGGCTTCAATCTCCAAGAGTATGGTGTTGAGTTCCTCAATCGATATGAGAGCTCTACCCAACACCTTCTTCAGATCCGCCTTCACGATGCCTATGGCTCTTTCCCATATGGCGCCAAACCAAGACGCTCTGGCGGGAATGAAACGCCATTCGCAATTTACATCCACAAGGCAGGTCTGAATCTTGGGATTGTTGCTCACTTCTTTGAGATATGTAGATGCCCCTATGAAAGTCTTTGCATTGTCACTCAGCATGATACGTGGATATCCCTGTCTACTGCAGAATCTTCTGAAGGCATGTAGGAAGCTATCACAAGTGAGGTTGGTGACCAGTTCCAGGTGAATTGACCTGGTAACGGCACAGGTGAAAAGTATCATATACACCTTAAGATTGGGTGAATCTTTCACATGGATTGCTCCACTGTAGTCAACCCCGGTAACTTTGTAGGGGTCACCTGGGGTGGTTCGCAGGTTTGGTAAGGGAGGAATTCCGACGGGATCATAATGTGTTCCCTGTACCCGCCTACATTTTAAGCATTTGTGTAGGACTTTCTTGACCACCTGCCTGATTCTAGGCACCCACCATTGTTGTCTTACATAGGTGACTATATGACCAACCCCATAATGACAACAGAGTCGGTGACACCTATCGATGATAAGATGGGTGAAGGGATGATTGGGGGGCAGTAGTATTGGATACTTACTTGGCTCAGAGAGTGCTGCCAATCGTAATCTGCCTCCGCAATGTATCAAATTCCCCTTCAAGTGTAAACCCAACTGGTTGATCAGGTTATTCCTGGACTTTGTTCCCTTAACCAGTAATTTATATTCCTGCGTATGTATTTCTTGTTGACAGAGCTTATGTAATAATTTATCTGCAATTCTGATCTCCTTCACATTGAGGTAAGCACTACCTGTGGGCGGTGTGCCTTTGATTTTTGCTTTTACATTTTCTACAAATCGTATCACCCATGCTGTAACACGTTGTAACTTCTCATAGCTGCTGAATCTATCCCAGTCCCATAACCGTGTGTCATCTTCAGGCACCGAGTCAATTACCGGTGCCACAATAGCAGTGTGTTGCTCGCTCAAATCTATATTTTCTGGCCATTCGTTGGGATTATTAAGCCAGCATGGGCCATTCCACCACAACGCAGAAGATTTGAGATATTTAGCAGATACACCACGAGTAATGTAGTCACTTGGATTCTCTTTGGTAGACACATACCGGAACTGTGCGGTTGGGAGCAGGGTATGAATTTCGTTGACACGGTTGGTGACGTACACTGGTAGCTTCTTTCGGCTATGTAACCAGTAGAGCGTAATTTGGCTGTCACTCCATATAACTGTCTCCGAGATGTATAGCAAATTTTTAAAAGTTTCCTCGATAAAGTGAACGAGTCTAGCAGCCAACAGAACTGCAGTTAGCTCTAATTTTGGGATGGAAAGGGATTTGATCGGGGCGACCTTCGCCTTCGCCATGACTAGAAGGCTGCCACTTGTGTCAACAAAGTAACTGACGGTGCCGTACGCGACCTTGCTAGCGTCTGAGAAGGCATAAATGGAAACAGGATGGTCCATGACAACTCTCCGAGGAAAATTAAAACCCTTACAGAGACGAAGATATGAAATAATGTCTTCCCACTCCTGAACCAGATCGCCAGTCAAAACCTCATCGCAACCCAATTTTATCCTCCATAATTGCTGAAGGAATAATCTTGATTTGATCGACACCGGTAGAACTATCCCCAAGGGGTAAAAAAGTTTAGCCGTCATACTCAAGCAAATCCGCTTTGTAATCTGCGAATATTGCGTGTACTGAACGCCGAATGAGAGGGTATCTGTGTCCGTCTCCCAAAACAATCCCAGCACCCTCACATGTTCCTGCTGTACTGCCGCCACACCATCCCGTTGCAGTACAGTCCGCAAAACAGAACTATTTGTCGCCCATTCACGCAGATGTAGATGGGCATCATTCATAATTTCTCGGACTTCACCATAGGTATTAATCAGGAAATCTTCATCATTACCTGTACCCAGTAAATTGTCGATGTATAGCCCTGACCGAATCTGCTGAACAACCTGCGGATCTGCACTGACATTTGACAAGTGTTTTAAAATGGTGGCATTCAAAAGAAATTGGGAACATGTAGCGCCAAATAAAACCGCCTGGAATCGATAACAAATGAGGGGGGAATCTAGCTGCCGTGGAAATTTTGGCCACATAAACCGAGTATAGTCTTGGTCGTCCTCATGGAGTTTTAACATCAGAAACGCCTTCTCGATATCAGACACCCAGGCATACTTATCGAGTCTAAACCGGAGTAAAACCTGCGCCAAGTCTGGGACCAGTGAAGGTCCAGTATGCAAGCAGTCATTAACACCTTACGAGCGGGCCCGTCAGTTTTTTTTTCCACTACGCGCCCAGCGTTTTTTTTTTTACCCTAAATGGCCTTGTTTCCGTGCTCTTTTTCATGCATAAACAAGAGCCAGAGCGTAATACAATTATGTATCCCTGAAAGGGCGTAAATTGAGCTTTCCAATGACACCAGAACCATCCTTCTACGACCACGCGTTCTCTTGCAACGATCGTGCAACACGAGTGCAAAAACCCTAAAATACGGTAATTTCCTTATATAATTCCCTGTGTGGCGAGGTAGGGAGGGTGGAGTTGTGTGGAGTAGATGTCAGTAGGCGCGCGGGGTCCGTGCCGAGCGGTCATGAGGTAACCTACGCTCCTCCCGTCGCTCGTCTCTCTCTCAGAGCCATTCTTGCTCAAAAATTGCACACGGACTAAAGTTGGGCCCCGCCACATAGTCCAGGTTTTTAGATACGGACTTAAGTTGGGCCCCGCTAAACAAGGGTTAAGACTAGGCTGACGATCACTCACCTTGGCTGAACAGTCGAAGACGATACGCACTGGCGTAGTTTTGCTCTCCTTGACAACTCCATGATGAGCCAAGTAATGTCCGGTATCTGAATTGTCAAAAGGCACCTCTTCTATAAAACCACAGGACACCTGCTCCTTTATGACCTTTGAGTATTCCTTGCAAAAGTCAGGTTCTTTGATGAATCTTCTCTGAAGACCCCGAAGATGGCCTATGGCCAAACCATTGTTATTTGGCAGCTGATCCTTGTAATCGTTCCAGGGCAGTCTTACTTTATATTGTTGGCTGTCAGGATCGTAGGTAACGGTATCCTCATATGACGATAGTGCTTGACGCTCAACTTGTGAGTATTCCTTAGGGGTTATCCCGATATGATCTATATCCCCCAATAACATTTAAGTAATTTTTGCATGGTGGAATATTACCAGTGGACATGTATTCGTCCATTGGCGTAACTGCTACTTTCAATACAGTAATTACTTCAGTGCTGGAGCTGGTATTTTGTGCCACATATGAACCTCTTATGGCATACCCGTACTTGGTAGGAAGCAGAATTAGGCTACCTGACCTTTTATATCCAGGTCGCACTATATCGTAGTAGTGATCTGCACCGATGAGCAGCTCCAACTGATCTGTGTCCGTTGCATGAGGATCGGCTAATTTTATGCCTTTACTTTGTAAACTAACCAGTTTATACTTTAGGCTAAGTTCACCTTTATGTTCTGGCAATTCATCAACCACTATTGCGTCTTGATGATGAAATTTACCTCTGTGTTTGTAATGCAGTGCCACGACATTATATTCCCTAGAGGCTTGTTTTCCGGTAAATCCGTGAAGACATAACTCCTCAGTTCCTTTAGAATTGTAGGAAAGGGAGGATAGAACAGAAGACTTCACACAGGTCCTCTGAGAACATTGGTCGAGTAGCGATCTGATTTTAACACAATTATTATCGTTACCCTTTACCGGCAGCTGTACGGTGGGCAAGATTACTGTATTTTTACCTGTGGCAACGGACATTGTAGTCGAAGTAGCAGCAGTATATGCTCTCTCTTGGTGTTATCCTCTGCTGGTCTACTTTCCTTCCCTTGTTTTTGTGTACACAGGGAATGAAAGTGTTTGCCCTTACAAAACTTGCAGCTTCTTATGTTAGGGTTAGTAAAATGCCCCAGAACGAGAAGCCCACCACAGAAGCCACGAACGAACACCACACAGAAACACCCAAAGGAAGGGTCCACAGAACGAAAGGACCAGCTGACCGAGCCAGCCATTTCAGACAGGCCCAAGCCCGCAGGGCTAAGCAGCTCCAGGCCGCACCCATTTACCTTTTCTAAACTGACCATTTTCCACACCTCACGTACACTAACCCCCTCGTGTCCTACACTCCTAACTACAAAGATGATGAACAGGAATATACATTCATATTAAAAACACCCATGCCCTGTCCCGACGTTGAGCCAATGCCAACACATCAGACAGCCATAATTATATCTATGTATGTTCTTACATCCGAGAGGTAGATGTTAAATATCTTAGAAGTTAAAACACCCACGCCTGTCCCTAGACCTTGTATATCATTTCCCATGACTAGTATAGATATATGTAACCCGTGCTCAGTCGCCCCTTGCATTGTTCCTCTAGTAACTAAGTGTCTCTAATATTAACTGCCACCAGTATTGATACGACATAGCGGCACTGTCCTTGTGTCGTATTGTGCCAAGTACAGATCGACCAGGTTTCATCACCTTATTAGGACGACGACTATAATGTCATCGTTCATTGATGTATGCAATCCTTAGTTTAAGTATTAATATTAACATTCCCTAACATCTTGTCTTGCCAGACTAAGCTTCTGAAGACCCATCGCCCCATAAATCTATATATTCAATCCTTGGGTTAAGTATTTTTATCCGCCATTGTGTTCACCTTTTTCCATTTACTTTTCCACAATTGTCATACGTCTTCCCCTTGCCTCCTTCGAATCCACAGTCCACACTACGCCAATTTACTTCGTGTCATGCACCTCTTACCCCAACCAGAGATTGTATAAGATAACCTGGTTACCAGTATCTGTCATAAGTACCCCGAAACAATAACTAAGTACCCCTCCGAACTGCCGCTGTTGTTGGTATATTTATATTTAATAGAAAACGCAGTTCCCAGGGCCAACTAATAGTATCCATAACCCCTCGGGCTGATCACATAACTCTATCTTTTCCAGACTCATATACCACCCCATAGTTGCATTCCCCGGTAGCATTTGGCTAACGTATTCTACTGCCTTTTCAAACTCCAATATCAATTGTAGCCTAATGCCACCCCCACGCCCAGGGACCTTGGGGGCAAAATTTCCCTGTAGCCCTTGAACTCTCCCCCCCCCCTCTCATTAAGACACCCGCGCTTCTCGACTCTTGTCCGACCTAGCCTCTCTCTCATACCTCTTGAGGATCCTTGAATTGTCCATTGCTAACGCTCTCCGACCTTTTATATATATACTCCTATCCAGCCTACCTTCACTTAGTAGGCCAGAACAACATTAGAACTTTACTAGCCCCTTGCATGCCATCTATTCTCTTACAACCCATTCACAACCCTGCACCCAATGGTCGTCGGTGCGAGGCTAGCCGCCTCGCCAGTAACTAACTTCTATTGCCATACTTCCAGATAAATGTGGCAGAGTTAGCAACCCAGTCTCCACCACATCCAGCAAACCCTACAATTAACAACCAGCCGAGTAAAACCAGCTAGCCAAGGCACCTTCGGTTTTGGTATTAAGGACACCCACATCTGTCTCATACACAGAGGGTTATTACGAACACTGGTGATATGGCAAGCCCCTAGCCACAGCCGCCGGACGACTATCACAGAGAGAGGGCGCCCAGCTCCCCCTTTTTGCCCACCCGAGGAGGGAGACCCCCACCCCCGCGGAGGTATACCTGGCCCCTGTTTTGACTTCCGAGTCATTGCCAGGTAGCACAGGAATTCTTCCTATCAATGAACTAACCATGCATGACTAACACCTTTACTAACCTCTATTAACTCACAAATAACCATTTACCTTTCCTGCATGCTCTGATCACTAAATTAGCACCTCAGCTATACCATAGAATGAAGATTGAACAATCTAAGAGAGACGCTCCTATCACAGCTGTCCCCATCCTCCTCGCAAAGTAGATCCAGTCTCTCTCCCCTAAATGCTTCCAGTATAGCCAAAATAGTACCTCTTACTAAGGCTCAGTTATATGAAAATATAAAGGTTTTCCTATAGCCATGTGCCACAACAGTAAATACCATCTTACCTAGTCTCCATATCTATTGCGAGCTCAAATAAGTCCATGAGACTCGAGATCCCTACTGTCTACAGGGTCCAGAACCGAGCCTATAAATCTAGCTCCCGCCCCAGTCAAATCAGTTGAAAGCTAGACACCAACCAGGGGTCACTACCCTGCAGTTAACTTCTAGCTCTGCCCTTGTGTTGTTCCGGAGTGAGATTCCAGAGCCGGCAGACTCCGTGGCAGATTTGGATAGAAGGACCTGCCCACGTATTTGAGAACTTCACACATATGGACCCCCTGGACGGCCGCGGAACCAGTCGTTAGCCCCCAACATCATGGACGCAAGATAACCAGGACCAGACCCATCAGATGCTACCCAAGATTCCCTTTAGCAGTACTACATATTACTGTGCTGTTTAGAGATTCACTAATTAATATTTCTACGAAGTGGCTATCTCTTTGCCCCAGTATAATTCATATAACCATTCAATTAGGAAGTGCTAAGCGTATCAGTATTCATTATTGAACAGGCGATACTAACTCTCGTAATCAACCATATGCCCAGATATTATTACCTAGAAGGAAACCCTAGTGATATCTGAAGGTTCGCCCACTGATTTGCGTTCTATGTATTTCTGAGACAAGAATATAAAACTTAGATCAGTACCCCCTGAGGTTACTAGAATTCCCGTGCTCTAAAATACGCGTGTCTAATCTAGTCTGTGAACTACTACTTGTGCACCAGAGCTACCAGTAATAAATCTAACAGTGAATATGATTCTATAAGTAACATTGATGGTCTTCGGTATATAAACCTGTTAAATTAAAGCCAGTGATCAGAAGATTAATACCTGAACGTTGGAAGTGGGAGACTAGGCTCCATCCAGATCCACTTATGCTAGTGTTGTTCGATTCTATTATATTGTCTTACACAAGTATTCTGCAGTGGTATATCAATAAACGTGATCGTGTAACTTGCTACCATGTGTTTCTTTGTGTTCTCTATTCCTCATATCTTGCATTGTGCATGCAGCCTTATATACCCAGTCAATTAGAACTCACATTACCCAAGTTAAACCTGTAGAAAAACAGGGCATAACATTGGCGGCAGCGGTGGTTCTTGATTCGGATAAAAGGTTGCATTACACTGCAATTTTGGAACAGTAGAAGCATGGCAACATTGCGAAATTTTCAGCCACTCGCACACATTCCCAAGTATGATGTAAACACGTATGATATCACCAGTTACTTAGACATAATAAAGCCAGTGTACGATGTGGTACTTCATAATGACCGCGAAAAAATCGCCATTGCAATTACGCATATTATACAGTTGAGAGAAACCGTTTCCCACCTTGTTGATCAGCCTACCTTTAAAGAATTTATTCGCCAAACTGTGACACATTGTACGCCAGAGTTTACCTGGAACCAGTTTCGATCCTTCGTGATCCGGACCTTAGATCCACTTTTGGGTTCCCCCGTCGCCCCCAAAATAATAAAAGTCGACGTGATCAAGTATGAAGGGGATATAAATGTGACCCTCATACAACTCTACAGATACGTGAGGACCACGTATAGCTATGAAGATTACGACCAACAAAATGAACTCTTATTCACCGCATTGTTAAACATCCTCCCACCCCACATCACCGCCCATCTCGACCCGTATGGCTTATTCGAAAAACATATGCTCTCCATCAGAGAAGAATGCCTACGCAGTTCGATGAATCCCCTATCCAACCCTTCAGCCCCTATCCAAGACTCTGTGCACCCTTCCAAAATGACTTCCGGTGAAAGTCCAACCCCAGTGCACTCTTCCTTGCCTCTATCCTCTCTGACCATCCCTAAATTTTCCCCTGCCCAGCCATCCACCAACGATCATCTTCCATCAATTGTGTTACCCCATAAACCCCATCCTTTTTCTATGCATGTCAAACAAACCCACCAACCCCAGATAACCGCTAACCAGACCGTGACTGCCACCAAGAAGATTCCCAAAATTCGTCCTGTTAACAACCCCAAATCAATACATCAGTCCTCTACCAATAACCCCTGTTCTACACCTAACTCTTCCCCCACCAACCCTCCGCAGCCCCCCCAACAAGCCCCGTATTCTAGCTATGCCTACCTATGTAGGCCTACCACAACATATTTTCCCCATGACCCCAGAAAACAAACCCACCAACCCCAGATAACCTCTAACCAGACCGTGACTGCCACCAAGAAGATTCCCAAAATTCGTCCTGTTAACAACCCCAAGTCAATACATCAGTCCTCTACCAATAACCCCTGTTCGACACCTAACTCTTCCCCCAACCCTCTGCAGCCCCCCAACAAGCCCCGTATTCTAGCTATGCCTACCTATGTAGGCCTACCACAACATATTTTCCCCATGACCCCAGAAATGTTCAGCTATCCCCCCACCAACAAAATTTCCCTTGTGACAGTTTTCCGTCGGTAGCTTGTGACAGTTTTCAGTCAGTAGCTCCCTTCCACCCCCACACAATTCACACTCCTAGAAAACTTCGAAACCCCACACTTGACTCGCCCTCTCATGTCAAACAAACTCACCAGTCACAGATAACCTCTAACCAGACCGAGACTGCCACCAAGAAAATTCCCCAAACTCGTCCTGTTAACAACCCCAAATCAGTACATCACTCCTCCCTCAATAACCCATGTCATATGCCTAACTCTGCCCCCACTAATCCTCCCCAGTCCCACATAACCTTTAACCAGACCGAGACTGACACCAAGAAAATTCCCCAAATTCGTCCTGTTAACAACCCCAAATCAATACATCAGTCCTCTACCAATAACCCCTGTTCTACACCTAACTCTTCCCCCACCAACCCGCCGCAGTCCCCCCAACAAATCCCGTTTCCTAACTCGCTCACCTCTCACCACCCTGACCCTCCCACACGCGCCGTTAATCCTCCCCTCACGCGTGACGACCTAGGGACCCAACCATGTTCCCCCCCTTCCCCCAGAAATGCTCAGCTATTTCCCCACCAACAAAATTTCCCTTGTGACAGTTTTCCGTCAGTAGCTCCCTTCCACCAACCCACAATTCACACCCCTAATAAACTTCAAAACCCCACATTTGACTCACCCCCTCATCACAGACAAACCCACCAATCCCATATAACCTCTAAACAAACCGTCACTACCACCAACACACCCCACCACTCTGATCCTCCCATACGCGCCGCTAATCCTCCTCTCACGCGTGACGACCTAGGGACCCAACCATGTTCCCCCCCTTCCCCCAGAAATGCTCAGCTATTCCCCCACCAACAAAATTTCCCTTGTGACAGTTTTCCGTCAGTAGCTCCCTTCCACCCCCCCACAATTCACACCCCTAATAAACTTCAAAACCCCACACTTGACTCACCCCCTCATGACAGACAAACCCACCAACCCCAGATAACCTCTAAACAAACCGTCACTGCCACCGACACACCCCACCACTCTGATCCTCCCACATGCGCCGTTAATCCCCCCCTCACGCGTGGCCTTTCAACCTCCACCAATTCCCACCCTGCCAGCCTAACCTCTCACGACCACATTCCGAACGAACAATCACCCCCGTACATAACCCCTACCTCCTTTTTCCCCCCTATCTTACCCCCCTCTTCACCGTTACCCCACCCGCCCCAAATTCCACCCCCAAAGATCCCGCTCGACAAAATACCACTCCCATCCCAATCCAACCACAAAACTTTTTCCACCTTGACTAAACCCCAAAATACTCTCTCTCTCGCCCCAAACAACATAATCAACCTCTCAACTTCAACCACTCCTCGAAATCCCATCCATGTCTCTCCCGAAAATAAAATCAGTCCAAATTCAACCCCTCTCAAACCACAACCCTGCCTACCCAGACCCCCCCCACCATCTCCCTATCAAATCCCCACACCCCAAACCTCCAAACCACCCGATCATAGTAAACTCTCAACCTTCAGCCTTACTCACCCTTCCCCAAACACCACTCACGACCACAACTCTCTACACAATTCAACCCCTCCCCAGCACCAACCTCTTCCGCAACAACAACCCCGACTCGACCTGCCCATTTCATCTTTAAAACCCCCCTATCACTACCCCCGACCGAAACCACTTAGACCCCCCCTCCAAAACTGGCCCCGGGCCAGCTCGCCCCCAGACCCACATTCCTAAAGACAAGAACTAACGGTATATCCACCCCGCCCTTCCAAAGTGAAAGTGAAACCCCAAGGTCAAAGCCACAACCACCACCACCCCTATTACCAGACCGTCACCCAGACTAACGGCGACCCTAAATAACCCCCCCTGATGATGATGAGGATATTATTGTACTAACAAATTTTTGATTGTTTTCAATTCCTAAGCGATTGGGCATGATTCTATAAATTTACATGTTTTTCATATACTGTATATATTATTTTTTTCCCTTAGTCATACTACTTTTCTTGCTAACCTACACTTTTCTGACTATCTTTTAAATTTGCTCTATACATTGTTAAACACATTACCTCTTCTTAATTTCCTGTGTTCTTAATTATCTGTTCTTTCTTAAATTTACATGTTTTCCATATACTATATATTAGTCATTATTCTTGCTAACCTACACTTTTCTGACTATCTTTCCTTGGTCATACTACTTTTCTGCACTATGACTATGCATCTTTTTACTTCACCCTTGAGGCTCGAGGACGAGCCTATAATGAAGGAGAGGGAAGTTAAATGCCCCAGAACGAGAAGCCCACCACAGAAGCCACGAACGAACACCACACAGAAACACCCAAAGGAAGGGTCCACAGAACGAAAGGACCAGCTGACCGAGCCAGCCATTTCAGACAGGCCCAAGCCCGCAGGGCTAAGCAGCTCCAGGCCGCACCCATTTACCTTTTCTAAACTGACCATTTTCCACACCTCACGTATACTAACCCCCTCGTGTCCTACACTCCTAACTACAAAGATGATGAACAGGAATATACATTCATATTAAAAACACCCATGCCCTGTCCCGACGTTGAGCCAATGCCAACACATCAGACAGCCATAATTATATCTATGTATGTTCTTACATCCGAGAGGTAGATGTTATATATCTTAGAAATTAAAACACCCACGCCTGTCCCTAGACCTTGTATATCATTTCCCATGACTAGTATAGATATATGTAACCCATGCTTAGTCGCCCCCTTGCATTGTTCCTCTAGTAACTAAGTGTCTCTAATATTAACTGCCACCAGTATTGATACGACATAGCGGCACTGTCCTTGTGTCGTATTGTGCCAAGTACAGATCGACCAGGTTTCATCACCTTATTAGGACGACGACTATAATGTCATCGTTCATTGATGTATGCAATCCTTAGTTTAAGTATTAATATTAACATTCCCTAACATCTTGTCTTGCCAGACTAAGCTTCTGAAGACCCATCGCCCCATAAATCTATGTATTCAATCCTTGGGTTAAGTATTTTTATCCGCCATTGTGTTCACCTTTTTCCATTTACTTTTCCACAATTGTCATACGTCTTCCCCTTGCCTCCTTCGTATCCACAGTCCACACTACGCCAATTTACTTCGTGTCATGCACCTCTTACCCCAACCAGAGATTGTATAAGATAACTTGGTTACCAGTATCTGTCATAAGTACCCCGAAACAATAACTAAGTACCCCTCCGAACTGCCGCTGTTGTTGGTATATTTATATTTAATAGAAAACGCAGTTCCCAGGGTCAACTAATAGTATCCATAACTCCTCGGGCTGATCACATAACTCTATCTTTTCCAGACTCATATACCACCCCATAGTTGCATTCCCCGGTAGCATTTGGCTAACGTATTCTACTGCCTTTTCAAACTCCAATATCAATTGTAGCCTAATGCCACCCCCACGCCCAGGGACCTTGGGGGCAAAATTTCCCTGTAGCCCTTGAACTCTCCCCCCCCCCCTCTCATTAAGACACCCGCGCTTCTCGACTCTTGTCCGACCTAGCCTCTCTCTCATACCTCTTGAAGATCCTTGAATTGTCCGTTGCTAACGCTCTCCAACCTTTTATATATATACTCCTATCCAGCCTACCTTCACTTAGTAGGCCAGAACAACATTAGAACTTTACTAGCCCCTTGCATGCCATCTATTCTCTTACAACCCATTCACAACCCTGCACCCAATGGTCGTCGGTGCGAGGCTAGCCGCCTCACCAGTAACTAACTTCTATTGCCATACTTCCAGATAAATGTGGCAGAGTTAGCAACCCAGTCTCCACCACATCCAGCAAACCCTACAATTAACAACCAGCCGAGTAAAACCAGCTAGCCAAGGCACCTTCGGTTTTGGTATTAAGGACACCCACATCTGTCTCATACACAGATATGAGAGTATTGAGTATTGTTCACATGTGTGGGGAGGTTCCTCTCACACCGCTCTCCTAGACAAAGTTGAAAGGAAGGCCTTTCGTATCATTAACTCCCGTCCACTCACCAACTCTCTGCAATCTCTCTCTCTCCGCCGCAATGTTGCATCTCTCTCGCTATTCTATCGCTACTATAATAATCAGTGTTCCTCAGAGCTATCCCAGTGCATACCACCTCCTTTACGTAGGGCACGTGGTACCCGTCTTGCAACTCAATCCCACCCCTACTCTGTGCAACTCTCCAACCCAAGAGTGAAACGTTACTCTCAAACTTTCTTCTACTCAACATCTGAGCTCTGGAACTCTCTCCCAGAATCAGTCTTTCCCTCTTCCTATGACTTAAATTGCTTCAAACTCCGTGTGTCCAGGCATTTTGGCTCGAACGTCCCTTGATTTTGGCCCTGTCACTCTTTCAACTATGGGGGAGGCACTCGCTATAGGCAGTTATGCCTTTTGCCTCCCTCAATCACATAGAAAAAAAAAAAAAAAAAAAAACACAGAGGGTTATTACGAACACTGGTGATATGGCAAGCCCCTAGCCACAGCCGCCGGACGACTATCACAGAGAGAGGGCGCCCAGCTCCTCCTTTTTGCCCACCCGAGGAGGGAGACCCCCACCCCCGCGGAGGTATACCTGGCCCCTGTTTTGACTTCCGAGTCATTGCCAGGTAGCACAGGAATTCTTCCTATCAATGAACTAACCATGCATGACTAACACCTTTACTAACCTCTATTAACTCACAATAAACCATTTACCTTTCTTGCATGCTCTGATCACTAAATTAGCACCTCAGCTATACCATAGAATGAAGATTGAACAATCTAAGAGAGACGCTCCTATCACAGCTGTCCCCATCCTCCTCGCAAAGTAGATCCAGTCTCTCTCCCCTAAATGCTTCCGGCATAGCCAAAATAGTACCTCTTACTAAGGCTCAGTTATATGAAAATATAAAGGTTTTCCTATAGCCATGTGCCACAACAGTAAATACCATCTTACCTAGTCTCCATATCTATTGAGAGCTCAAATAAGTCCATAAGACTCGAGATCCCTACTGTCTACAGGGTCCAGAACCGAGCCTATAAATCTAGCTCCCGACCCCAGTCAAATCAGTTGAAAGCTAGACACCAACCAGGGGTCACTACCCTGCAGTTAACTTCTAGCTCTGCCCTTGTGTTGTTCCGGAGTGAGATTCCAGAGCCGGCAGACTCCGTGGCAGATTTGGATAGAAGGACCTGCCCACGTATTTGAGAACTTCACACATATGGACCCCCTGGACGGCCGCGGAACCAGTCGTTAGCCCCCAACATCATGGACGCAAGATAACCAGGACCAGACCCATCAGATGCTACCCAAGATTCCCTTTAGCAGTACTACATATTACTGTGCTGTTTAGAGATTCACTAATTAATATTTCTACGAAGTGGCTATCTCTTTGCCCCAGTATAATTCATATAACCATTCAATTAGGAAGTGCTAAGCGTATCAGTGTTCATTATTTAACAGGCGATACTAACTCTCGTAATCAACCATATGCCCAGATATTATTACCTAGAAGGAAACCCTAGTGATATCTGAAGGTTCGCCCACTGATTTGCGTTCTATGTATTTCTGAGACAAGAATATAAAACTTAGATCAGTACCCCCTGAGGTTACTAGAATTCCCGTGCTCTAAAATACGCGTGTCTAATCTAGTCTGTGAACTACTACTTGTGCACCAGAGCTACCAGTAATAAATCTAACAGTGAATATGATTCTATAAGTAACATTGATGGTCTTCGGTATATAAACCTGTTAAATTAAAGCCAGTGATCAGAAGATTAATACCTGAACGTTGGAAGTGGGAGACTAGGCTCCATCCAGATCCACTTATGCTAGTGTTGTTCGATTCTATTATATTGTCTTACACAAGTATTCTGCAGTGGTATATCAATAAACGTGATCGTGTAACTTGCTACCATGTGTTTCTTTGTGTTCTCTATTCCTCATATCTTGTATTGTGCATGCAGCCTTATATACCCAGTCAATTAGAACTCACATTACCCAAGTTAAACCTGTAGAAAAACAGGGCATAATAGTTAGTACAACCCGAATGGCCATGCTCTTTTGACAAGCACCCAGTGCAGAGACGTAGTTGACGGGCTCTTTTAACTTTAAGAGTCTTGTACTTCATACACTTGTACCACAAATGATTGGTGCCACTACACAGGACACAGTTAAATTTCCTGTATTCACTTTGGGTGGTAAATGTTGCCGTAGCCATGGGTGTACCCCCTACTTTGTCTTGACCTGCCAAATTGTACACTTCAGCCTGGAAGCAATGGGTGAATTTCTTATAATCCAGGCTCAAGTCTCCCATTTCCCGTTTTATGATTTCTTTTAGTGGTGATGGTAATTTATTGACAAGAGTCACCACACAAAATTCCTCCAAACAAATTCCATGGCTAATGATTGACCTCATTACACTCTCTGTATTGACATAGAAGTTCTTCAGGTCAGCTGTTTGGTATTTGGGTGACGCTAATTGATTGAACTGGGTAACATAAGCTGCCTTGATTTGATCTGGATGCCCATATGTCTTGCAGGAGCTCTATTGCTGGGGCATAACTTGCACTTTCGACAATGAATCCTTCGACTAGCTTATGCGCATTACCCAGAAGCTGACCCTTCAGATAGGTGAAGCGTTGTATATCTGTGAGGTCGGGATTATCATGGATGATACACTTGAACATCTCCCAAAACCCCGACCACAATGTGGCATCACCCTCAAATTTTGGAAGAGTAAGATGTGGTAACTTAACTGTGGACTTCTTTGGCTCAGGTCGAGTCGACTCCTTCTTGACCTCTGGAACCAAGACCCCCTTTAATGTGGCAACGATTCCTTGTATGCCCTCCAAATACAGGGTACCCTCTCTTAACTCCTTGATATACTCGGCGTCCGTCTCGTAAATGTCGGCCAGGTCCTCCTGTGTGACCTCATACTAGTCTTGTCAAGTTGCTTTTGAATACTGAGCAACCTGGCCTCCACCTCCACCCCAGACGCCGAGTCAAGGAAGTCCTTGATCTCAGAGGTCAAGACTCAATGAGCCCTTAAGTCCAGCCCGCCGCCGATGTAAACTTGTAGCCATTATGATAGGGGAAGGAAATTTAGTGATATTAAATCAAACTATTAACACCTTAAGAGCGGCCTATGCGGTTTATTTATATGTACCGCCCAGCGGGGTGTTTTTAGCCAAAATAGGGCTGTTTACGTGATCATTTTCATGCCTAAATAAGACCCAGAACGTAAAACAAGTATCTATCCCTGAAAGGGCATAAACAGAGCTTTCGAATGACACCATAACGATCCTTTTATGATGGCTAGTTTTCTTGCAATAACCGTGCAACGCGAGTGCAAAAAGCATGTAATTAGCCACTTTCCCGATACAATTCCTTATATAGCGAGTGAGAGAGGGAGGAGGGAGCTGGGATTCGTGTCAGTATGTTCGCCGCGGTGGTCTGGAGCAGTCATACGCTCGCTACTCTCCTGCCACCACTTGTCTCTCTCTCTCAGCAACATTACGTGCTGAAATTGCCACTCGACCTATGTCGAGCGCCGCCACATAGTCCAGCTTTATTTAACTCGACTTATGTTGCTCGCCGCTAATTAAGGGTTAATGCTAGTCCGAATAAGTTACAGACAATACAGTAAGTTAGTAGTAGCCTCTACGTTCCAACGTAGAGCTATATACTTATCGTATAATTTTGCTCCGCTCTAGAGCGGGCAATTATCGAAATCACTAGCGCGATAAAACGATAACATCTAGAGTAGCACCTTACTCTCTCTACTAGGTACGTTGTACATACTTTGGAGGCCACTATTTGAAAAGGAAAATAAGAAAATATTGATGAGAAAGAAGAGAAAATTACAGGATTTTAGGCCATCCTATCTGGCTCCTTCAGCCGTCTTGACGGATCCACCCCACTACCCGACAGGGTTCATTGGGCATTCCTTTTGGCACTACTCAAGCCTTGACACACGGTTTTCTATGCGCCCGATTTTTGTGCTTCTACTCCTGTCGCCTACCCTTTGAGTGAGTTGTGGGCCTTATTTATGGTACCTAAGGTTATTAGACAGATGATCTGTGATGTAGGCACGCTTCAAATGGGCTCTTAGGTGTGTTACTTTGAGTATGGCGTCGAAACTGGTTGGTCACGCTTCTGCGCATGCGTCGCCCTTCGGCGAGTGTTATTATTTAGGCCTTTGCCTGTTTTTTATCATCATTTTTTTCACTTGCGGTGGCTTAGTTTTGTTTACCTGGTAGGTTCTATTACGCTTTGTGCTTATTTTCTGCTTTCATTGCGTGGTTTTTGCGCAAAGTTAGGCTAACTTGTGCACTTTCATTTGTGATGAAGGGGGCATAGCCCCCCTTGCCTTGACAGGTTATTTTGGCCTTATGTTTTGCTTACCTTCCCATGAATGTTTCGCATTGGAGTGTGCCCTGTGTTTTTTGTTTTTATCTGCCACTCAACCAAGGCTAAGCCCCCTGTTAATAGTCTAACTTTTAGTTGGAGGGGGGCGCCAGGGCTAGGCCTCATGTTTCTAGCCTAACTTTTTGGAAGGGGGAGAAGGGACTTTTGGTGGACCGTCAATGTTGCCTCGTCGCTCTTGCTTGCCGATCTCTGGTTTTACTAAACCACCTTAGGCTCGCAGGGGTATGACGCTTTGGTTTTACTAAACCTTCTGTGGGGCACCCTTTTTTCGTCTGACGCTTGCTCCCGCGCTGTCTCTCCCTTATTTTGTTGGCACTCCCCTAGGCCTTGAGTTCATGAGACACAGTCTTCCCCTTAATTGAACTCCCTCATACATTGAGGTCCCCGCGGCACGGTTTTCACCTCCTTTGAGCTCTACGATGCCTTGAACTGTCGTCCCTTCCACCCTTTTTGGTGACGCAGGTCTCTGGGAAGGGCTCCGCACCCGCTCCGCCCTGCAGCGTGGACAAATCCCGCTCCAGGTCGGTCCTTTGCTTCCGACATGTTCTCTTTTTTGGCTGCTGTGGTCGAGTTACTCTGGACCCGCTCCGCCCTAGGATGGTACTATCCGTCTCTAGGTCGGTCCTCTGCATCGCACTGTTTTATTTTTGCTCATGCAAGCTCCCCTGCCAGCTGTCCCGCTGTGCACTTGGGTTGAGCCTTTTGGTTGGTATTTACCTCCATCTCCCTTTCCGCTCTAGGGCGGACAAATCCGCTCTGGAGCGGACATCTCCGCTCTGGTGCAAGCATCTCCACTCTGCAGCGATTTCTATTCCGCTCTGGAATAGCCCCTTGGGCTCCTTCTTCACTTTGGCTTCTACACTGGGTCTCTCCTCCACCTGTTCCGCTCTGGAGCGGACGCCAGTCCCGCTCCTGGTCGGTCCTAGGCCTTCCCTCCTGCTGCCCTAGCCCTCCTGTTTTCACCTGGTTCTCCTCTACGATTGTTCCGCTCTGGAGTGGGCGCCAGTCCTGCTCCAGGTCGGTCCTAGGCCTTGCCTTCTGATGCCCTAGCTCTCTTGTTCGCTGTGCGCTTGCCTTTCTCCTTTGCCTAGACTGCCATTGTCATGCATGCATGCCCCGCTCTGGAGCGGGAGGGTGTAGTCCGCTCTGGAGCGGGTCTGTCTGCTCCGCTCTGGAGCGGACTTTCCCGCTCTAGAGCGGACTTGCCCTCTCGGCCCTGGCACTATTTTTTGGCCAATATTGCCTTGTTTGTACTTGGGGTTTGTCGGTTACTGTGTCTCATAACCTCCTTTACATCAGGCTGTGTTCCCGCTCTGCACTGCTGGGTCCCTTGGCCTGCCATCTCCTCTTCGATCCCTTCACCCTCAGGTACCCTTTTCGGTTCTTATATGGCTGTCATGCTTTATTTCAGGGTGTTTGAACCTGCACCTTGGTCTTTTCTGACCTGGGTTTTTGGGGTTATTCGGACTGTTGCTGCTTATGATGTATGCTTGGCCCTCCCACATGGGGGGGTCCGTCTCCGTCCTTCTCCACATGGGTGGGGGGGGGGGTTATTACTTTTATGTACCTATCATAATGCATGGTATCTTTTGTGTGTTTTTTGCGCATACTGTCATACCTTCCTTCAATTTATGCATCCTCTTTCTCTGAGCTTCGTCTGGGACATCTTTCATTTCTCCCTTCGCTTACTGTGCGGATGTCGCTCCCTGCCTGCGCGCGCCATGGGTGTGCCCGTCCGGCTATGGGAGCTGGCCATACTGGGTGCCCCGCCCATGCTGCGTGCTACTGCCGTGATAGCTTCACCCCCAGACGGGGTGGCCCGTGTCTCGTCAACTTTATGACGTTTGAGTCTTGCCCTACTTCACCGGATGCTGAGACGGCACGGGTCGACCTCCCAGCTGCATGGTCGGGCGTGGCTCGGTCTGTTAAGGCTCATTTACACCGGGTCCCCCGCTTCATGGACGAAGGGGTTCGCGCCTTGCTGACCCTTCCTCTGGTGTCTCCGCACCCTGTGGTCACCGCTTCGCAGGTCCCTCAGTCTGGTGTGTCTCCGTTATCACCGGACACAGCGGGGTCGATGCGGCACCACTCAGCTTCTCCACGTCGCCGGAAGTCTTCGACGTCCCGCCGCCCTGCAGCTTCCGACCACACGTCTCTGGGCTCGCCGACTTTTCGCCCTACGATGGCGATGCTTCCCCCGGTCCGTTTCGGCCTTCTCACCTGGTCGTCGTCCCACCCATGGGCTGCTCTGGGTGATTGGGGCGTCGCAGGCCGCCGGACGTCTACCGTCGGCTCCTCTGCCATCGTTGCCGTTGGCTCTGCTACCGCCGTTACCGCCTACTCCCCCTCCTACGGAGGCGGGGGCTCTGTTTGCTTCGGCCTCTCCTCTTCTTGTCCGCGATGGTCTCCCGGATTCTCCTGGCTTTGTCGGGTCTGACATTCCGTGTGGCCTGCCTTCTCCTGCTCGGAAGAGTGGACCCGTACCTCTGGCAGTGCACGGCGCCAGTGTGGCGGTTTTAGGGTCTGGTCAGGTGGGGGCTGCCTGTGACCTCGTGGGACTGAGTGGCGGGAGCGATGAAGTGTCCGATGTCGTAGTGGTTGATACTCCTATACTCCGTCGCCTCGTCGGTCGCCCAGCCGTCGGAACCGTCGCCGGCCCATCTCTTCATCTTCCTCATCACCGACCGCAGACCCTGGATGGGTCCTTCCTCTTCGGGCCGTCCAGGAGGCCCAGGTTAGGGCTGAGGAGGCTAACGCTGCACGGTTTGCCTCCCTGCACGGGATGCTTGCACTGATGGCGGGGGGCTGGGAGCGTCCTCCTCCCATTCCTCCTGTGCTTCAACCTTGCGTTTTGGTTGTTCGACACTATTGCCTCCTAGGCTTGCTTTTGCTTGCCTGTCTCCGGATTTACTAAACCTTCTTGCAGGGCCCCAGTTTTCGTCTGCTTCCAGCTCCTGCGACACAGTCTTACTCTCCATTGAACTCACCAATACCTTGAGTTCCTGAGCCGCAGTCTTCACCTATATTGACCTCCCCAATACCTTGAGGTTCCTGTGGCGCGGTCTTAACCTACATTGAGGTTCCTGCGACACGGTCTTAACCTACATTGAGCTCCCCTATACCTTGAGTTCCTGAGCCGCAGTCTTCACCTATCTTGACCTCTCCAATACCTTGAGGTTCCTGAGGCGCGGTCTTCACCTACATTGCGCTCCCCTATACCTTGGGGTTCCTGCGACACGGTCTTAACCTACTTTGCGCTCCCCAATGCCTTGAGTTTCTGAGACACCGTCTTCTCCTACTTTGACCTCGCTCATACCTTGCGGTTCCTCAGGCACAGTCTTCCCTACATTGGGCTCCCCAATACCTTGAGGTTCCTGAGACACTGTCTTAACCTCCATTGTGCTCACCAATCCCTTGGGATGTCTTTTTCCTTCCATCCCCGGTGCCGCAGGTCTCTCGGATGGGCTGTACTCGGCTCGCTCCGCCCTGGTGTGTGGATGACTCCCGCTCCTGGTCGGTCCTATGACTCGACACATTCTCTTATAAGACCGCTCCCTTTATTATTGCAATCTGCCTGACGTCCTTCAACGGTGTCTTTGGCTTTGCTGCGCGGGACCCTTTCGGCCTCTCCACTTCAGTTGGGCATGTTTTTCTTACGGGCCTCTGGCGTTTGGGCTAGGGCCTCACGGGGCCCGTTCCGCCCTAGGGTGGGCTCTCTCCTCCTCTCGGTCGGGCCTATGCTTTGCCTCTGTTCTTTACCCGCAGACGCTCCCACGTCAGCTGTGATGCTAGACCATTCAGTTGGGACGCTTGGATGTACATCTCTGATGTTTTTACCCAGGGAGGCTCCCACGTCGGTTATCGTGCTAGACGATTCTTTTGGGACTCTTGGATGTTCCTGGCCTTTCACCTTTACTGGTACCTCTGACGTTTGGCTACCCTACGCCCGCTCCTCCCTGGCGCGGTGACTGTCTTTTTATTTCCGTGGATGCTTCCACGTCAGCTGTCCTGCTAGTCTATTCTGACGGAACTCTTGGGTGTTTTCCCTTTCACCCTTCCTGATGCCTCAAGCCTCTCCCATCCGACTGCTCTACATCTGCCCCGCCCTCGAGCGGAAATTCCCGCTCTTGGCCAGTTCTCTTCCGTACTTCTCCTGACACCATCCCAGTTCCTCACCTGTCCTATGCCGCTCTCCGCTCTGGAGCGGAGCTTACTTTCTGCTCCAGAGCGGGATTTCCGCCCCAGCGCGGAGCGGGCCATTCGGGGCCCCCTCCTCTCTGGGTCGGTTCTCGCTGGACTTTGCCTTGCCTCTGGATGGGCCCTCCGTTGCCGTCATTCATCTTCCTACTGTTGCAGTCATTCATCTTACTACTGGCTCCGTCTCGCTCCCTTGCCTGCCTAGGCTAGGTCATTCATCTTCCTACTGGCACCATCTCGCTCCATTGCCTCCCTCGGCCTCCTGGGCCGCTCCTGCAACGTGCAACGCTCTCCGCTCTGGTGCGCAGCTTCCATTTCCACTCCAGGGCGGCGAGGGCCCTTCCTCCTACATTCCGCTCCTGAGCGGTTTCCGCCCCGGAGCGGAGGGGACCATTCTGGACCACTCCGCTCTGGGTCGGTGCTAGGGTGCTTTGCTTTACCTCTGGATAGGGACTCAGTTGCAGTGGTTCACGGACTTCTCTTTTTTATCAGACTGTGCTCCCACTCTACTCTGATGGTAGGGTGGAGAAGAGGCGTCTTCTCCTCTTCAGTGCCTTCACCCTTTGGGTATTCTTATTCTCCTGTTCAATTATAAGGCTTTCATGCCTTCCTTCTGGGGATTTGCACCTGCCCCTTGGTCTTTTCTGACCGGGGTTTTTTCGGGGTTCTTGCTCTTGCTGGTTCGCCTGGTCTCTCCCTGACCCTCCGCATGGGGGGTCACTCTTCACCCCTCGCCTCGCACAAGGGGGGGGGGGGGGTTACTCACTTTCATGAAAGGTGCTCCATTTTCGAGGTGTAGTGAGCACTTTTGTGCGTCCTTCGGCCCTTGTGCCTGTTCCTTTTCAGGAGTTTTTATTCCAGTATTTGTGCACCCATGCATTATCCTCCTGTCTCGCCCTCCGTTCGAAGGGTCCCCCTTTTTCGTCCTTTCCTTCCTACACAAGGGAAGGGGGTACTCTCCTGTCACAGATTTACCGGTTTTTCACATTATTGTGCTTACACACACTTCCTGGGCTTCCTACATGGCACGGCAGTATCTTTTTCGTTTCTGTTTGCAAGGAGGATATCACTTCCTTCCTGCGCACACCATGGGTGTGTCCGTCCTGCCATGCCCGTTGGGCGTAGAGAGTGTCCTCCCCTTATCTCATGCTACAGCCGCGATGGTTTTCACCCTCGGAGATATAGATCGTGGCTCGTTGATATTGTCCTTTGTGTCTCGTCCTCCTTCCCCGGACACGGATGAGGCGAGGTCTCGCCTCTGCACTATGTAGTCGGGAATTGCTCTCTATGTCAAGGACCACTTCCATTGGATTCCACACTTCGTAAGACGGAGGGGTACGCGCCATGCGTCCTCTTGCCTCTGCTGTCTCCGTGGCGCCAGGCCGCCTTTCCTCCTGTGCCTCGTTCGGGCGTCCTCGCGGTTTCCGAGGACGCCGAAACGACGGTGTGACGTCGCTCTCCTTCCCCATATCGCCGACGATTCCCGCCTCCTACGTCCGGTTCATGCCATACATGTGGCTCTGGACGAGGCTCGGGAGCCCGTCACACTGCATGCAACCTCCCTGCCCGGGCCTGCCGCCCTATGGACGGATGCTCTGTCGAATGGACAGGGCGCCCGGGTAGTATGGTCTTCCTAACACACCGTGGCCTGGTTCGCCTCCTGCGAGGCGACCGGGTTGCCTGTGTTCCTGTACCGCTGGATTACTCCTCCGGCGGAGGTACCGGTCGCGTTCAGCAAGGACTGGCGCAGTGGCGGTCGGTTTATGTGTGTTCCACCAACCGCCGCCCTTTTTGATGTGCAAAGTCCTCCACAGGCTGAGAGGGTACCAGTGCTTCGTTTGGATGTTGCGCCCATCCGGCCGGCCCAAGCCTGGTCCGCTCGGCTGAAGCGGTGGTACCCGCGGCCAGTTTCCCGGGCTAGTGATCTCCGATTTCCACTTGGTATCGATTGGTGTCCTAGGGACCTCGTTAGCCTTCACATCGTGGATGTTGTGAGGCAGGGTGGATGCCTAAGTTTAGTCGTTCTTTGACTGTCAAATCCTCTCCCCTGGATTAATTTTACATGGCAGACTTACGGTTCTCACTGACACAGTTTTCCTTCTTGGTTTCCTACCCATCACGGACGCGCCCATCGGTGGCGTTCGTGTTTCACTACCTCCATTGGTTAATCTTGAGAAGCGTCCCAACATCTGCACCACTCTTACGAACCGCCTGTCGGCCATTCGGGTACCGTTTGAGACTTTCACGGGGTTGGTCGTTCCTCCCTAGGACTTGGGTTCTTTTTGCGGTCCTGCTTTATGCTTCGTCCGGCGCCGCGTCCGCTTCCTCCTCAGTGGCTTCTGGCGGAGGCTCTCGAACTGCTCTCGTCTGCCTCTTACGCTCATTACCCCACGCCTGCACACTTCCGTGACGTGACATTGTTCTTTATGGCTTTGGCGACAGGTGAAGGAGTCCCCGGAGATGACTGCCAGGTCTAGGGTCCGACTTTCCTTACATCGTTCTCCCATCCTTGAGTCAGTTACTTTGGCTCCGTCTGTTCGTTTGGTTGCTACGACCGTACGCGACGCTCCCGTTTTTATGCTTTTCCTGTACCGGCTTTCAAACATGGTAGGGTTCATCATCCGTTATGCCCGGTTCAAACCCTGCGTCCGTATGTGTACTCGACCAGGTCGGGGTTGCCTTTACGGGTGGCGCCTCCGACCTGTAGGAGACTAGGTCGACGTGCTGTGGGACTTCGCCTGTGTCGGTAGTTTCGGGCCAGTAACCCTTACGTTCTGGACGCAGCTCATGTTGTCCGTTCGTACGCTGCTACGTTCAGATTTTACATAATCTTTCTCGCCCGAACGTTGCCAACACGGGGCTTTGGTCTTCCCCCACCATGTTTGTCTCCTCTCTGGCCATGTTCACAGGCAGGCCGGGACATCCTTGTAGTGCGTTGGGCCAGCAGGTTCCCTCAGGGTCTACCTGCAGCGTTCCTTCTGTCTCTTATCCTTCTCCCTTCTTGTTCTTCTTTTATTGGGGAAAGGGGGGGGGGGGTATTGCACTATACCCATACTTGCACCTAAGTTAAAGGATTAATACCTAGGTTAAGATTTTGATATAATTTCTCGTCTTAAAGTATACTACGTTCTGTTGGTAGGTCTTGGCCTCATACCACTGAACTTTTCTCATGGCTTTCAGTACTGGTCACTGTGTCTGCTCATGTCTTTTCTCGTCACCCCCTGTACGGTCCTCTTCGACGTATGTCAGTCTTTACTCATTACATTCTGGGTCTTCCTGCCTTCGTCCAGAAGAAGGGGTGGGGGGGGGGGGGGAGCATCCTGGACTTCATATTTTATGATGAAATGCAGCATTCTTTGTCTTAGGTTAGTTATCCCATGGCATCAGACTTGACTGTACTTGCCCTCTCTTGATATGCACCTGTCAGTACACTCTTTCTATAAACTCTTGTTTAAGTCGGTCTTTCCATGGTCCTGATATTTCCTAAGGGCTATAGTTTGTGTTTTCAGCTTGTATGTCCGCCTCCAATTTGGTACTCTAGCTCTACGTTGGAACGTAGAGGCTACTACTAAATTGGGAGGTTAACGACCCTCCCAATACCAAATGAGGTAAACCTCCTATTTGGTCGTAGCCTCGGAGTATCCAACGTCATAGTATCCCGCCCTCGTGCCGTACCCCTGCCCATCCAATCTTGTCTCTTGTAACTTGATACCGGGAATGCCCAATGAACCCTGTCAGGTAGTGGGGTGGATCCGTCAAGACGGCTGAAGGAGCCAGATAGGTTGGCCTAAAATCCTGTAATTTTCTCTTCTTTCTCATCAATATTTTCTTATTTTCCTTTTCAAATAGTGGCCTCCAAAGTATGTACAACGTACCTAGTAGAGAGAATAAGGTGCTACTCTAGATGTTATCGTTTTATCGCGCTAGTGATTTCGATAATTGCCCGCTCTAGAGCGGAGCAAAATTATACGATAAGTATATAGCTCTACGTTGGATACTCCGAGGCTACGACCAAATAGGAGGTTTACCTCATTTGGTATTGGGAGGGTCGTTAAACCTCCCAATCCGTGAAATCAAATTAAATCGCGAGCTGAAAATAAAACACCCTCACGAAATGCGGAATAAGAATTTTGCCCAAACGTAGACTAGCAGTCTGGAGCCTTTCAATTTAACTCATTACATAATAGATTTGAGTTAGATTTAGAAATTATAAAATCATTTCAACATAATTTAAGAAAAGCCGGGAGGGAAATTAAGTACAACTTAGGCCAAAAAGTCTCTAGATGTCAAAAAAGGTACCGCTATTAATAATAGATTTAAGATTATAAGAGAGAGAGCGAGAGAGAGCCAGTAGGTTAATTTAGTTAGGCTCAAACTCAATGGGTACCGACAATTTTATATATTAAATTTAATTATTGTGGAAATTATACACAAGAAAAGTTCATATTAGTAATAGCCACAAGGAAATTATTTGAGTTGGTTTAACCCACACTCAGCCTATCAACTATGATAATACCTCGCCTTCAGGGCATACGACGACGAGAGTAGAGTTTAGAAAAGATATGTGAATGAATAATAACCTTAAATTTTAAAGATGTTATTTTACAGTATAATTTTGATCTAGATTTAAATTATTATGCAGTACAGTATGGATGATTTTAAATTATTATGCAGTACAGTATGGATGATTTTAAATCTTAATGCCATGCCAATTGTGCAATATTTTCTAGGGCTAAAGTAGTTTTAATATAATTTAATGAGCCCGAAAAAGCATTTAAAGTAATAATTGTTTTGAATACTGTACTGGATCTGATTTATAGCTTTTCATTGTGGGTAAATATCCCATCGCAGCCTGATGACCCATCCACTAGTATCCACATCCTGTCCGAAAATTCCTACTGGTGGCCAGGCACCTGGGGCGGCCAGAGCAAAGAGCGGACGAAAAATAGTCCACCAGCTCCATGAGGCCAAAAGACCAGGGCCATAAGGACGTAACAGGACACATGACAAAAAACAGGGATAGGCTAGCCCCACACCAAGCAAGGCAACTACCGACCGCCGAATAACACTCAAAAAAGAGGGGGGGGGGGGAACTAGCGAAAGATCGAAGGACCACTTATATGGTTAATTTAGATAAAGTGGACTGTATATATTTAATTTATAAGAAGATTAACACATAGAATATTTAGTTACCTTGGATGATCTCAGTTGGTGATTAAAAGATGGCGGAAGATAGGCTAGTTGACTTGAGTGGGTTAGTAGGATAAAGAAGCGTACGGAAAGAGGCTAGGATAGGCTAGATATTTACTTTACATTTCGTGATAACTAACAAAAGATGATTATGTAATGTGTTACGTATCTTGACTTAGAAGTGGTTAACTAAATAAATAAAGATAGAACAGTTAATATGAAAGTGTAGCAAACAGCTGAAGGCCAATAGAATGTAAAATATTAAAGTTTGTCCTGTTGTTACTTGCTTTCCTTTAGTTGTTGGGACATTTATCCTTTATAGTCTGATACCCTTCATTTATATTTAATCAGGAAACTATTTAAAGTTACATTGAATGTTTAATTTGAAATAGGCTATTAATTGAAAGGGAACTAGTGGAATATAGTTTGGAGGGTTTTGAGTTATATGAGATAATTGCTATTAGAGCAGAGGTCGGAAGATGACTGTTTATTTATGTAAGAAAAGAGCTCAAGGTTAATGAGGTGGATATGAGACAGCAGTATTGTGAGTATTTGTGTATTGAAGTAAAATGTGCAAGAGGATCAATTCTAATTGCCTCTATATATAGAAGCCCAAATAATAGCAGGGGAGAGGATGATAACCTACTGAAAGCAATGGAGGAAGTAGATAATAGAGAGAACAAATATAAGATTTTGATTGGAGATTTCAATTTGCCAAGGATCAGCTGGGCAAATTGTACTACTCCAGCGGGACAGGGTAGCCTGGAAAATAAGTTTATAGAGAAAGTGAGAGATTGTTTTTTAATGCAACATATTATAGAGATGACCAGATATAGAGATGGGACGCAGGGGAGTGTACTTGATTTGATTTTTAGCAATGAAGAGGATATAGTGGAACATGTTAATGTGGATAGCCTTATAGGTCGTAGTGACCATGCCTGTATAAGCTTTAGTTGTAACATTAAATCAGAGAGGGATAATAGAAGCAATAGAAAAATATATATGTATGATAGAGCAGATTATGACGGTGTTTGGACATTGACTGGGGGGAATACTTGAACGGTGAAGACGCTGAAGGAATGTGGAGGAAAATTAGAGTCAAACTGGAGAATGCTGTATCCAAAAGTGTACCAGTAAGGGAATATAAGGATAAAATAAAATTGAGGAAAAGAACGAACCCAGAATTGCCAATGAAAAGAAAACTTTGGACATTGATTAGAAGAAAGAAACGATTGTGGGAAAGATTAAAATTTTTAAAAAAGAACAGGGGGTCTAGTATAGAAGCTAAAGAAGTGGATCTGGAACGCAGACAAATAAATAATAAAATAAGGTGGGAACAAGGAGGGGGGTGAAGGAGAGGGAGAGAGAGATTGCTAGAAATGTGAAGGATAATCCAAAATTATTCTGGAAGTACATTCAGGAAAAGTTAACAAGAAGAGTAGGGATCCCAGAGATGGTAGGGGGGTTGAATGATGGGAGTAGAGTGGAGACTGATAAGGAGAAAGCAGAGGTGCTGGGGAAATACTTTGGGGGGTACTAACAGTGGAGTCGGATGATGCAGTGCCTACTATTTCCATCAAACAGGCACCGGCACTAGAACTAATAGAGTTTTCCCATGCTAGAATAAGAAGGGCTATAGAAAAAATGAACAGAAGTAAGTCACCGGGACCGGATGGGATACACCCAAGAATCATAAAGGAAGGAGGTGAGATGTTAGTAGAGCCATTGAAAATGTTATTTGAGGTATCGTTTAATACAGGACAAATCCCGATGGACTGGAGAGAGGCGAACTTAACAGCTATATTTAAGAAGGGAAAGAGAAATGACCCAGGGAATTATAGACCAGTCAGTTTGACAAGTGTTGTGTGTAAACTAATGGAAACGGTAATTAGAGAAGGAATAATGGATCATATGAAGTCAAACCAACTTTTCAGTGGGAGACAGTTCGGATTCTTGCCGGGGAGGTCGACGGTACTACAGCTAATTAAGGTGGTAGATGATTGGATGCAAATTCTAGAAGATGGTGATGTAATAGACGTGGTATATTGCGATTTTATGAAGGCCTTCGATAAGGTCCCACATAAAAGGTTAATAGAGAAAGTTAGAAGCTATAATATAGGGGAGAAATATGTGAAATGGATAGAAGCCTTCCTGAAAGATCGGAGACAGAGGGTACTGGTGAATGGAATAGGCTCGGGGTGGAGGGAAATTACAAGTGGGGTACCTCAGGGATCTGTGTTGGGACCACTGCTGTTCGTTATATTTATCAACGACTTACCTGAAGTTATAACTAATGGAAGTGAGGTATACCTGTATGCGGATGACACTAAGCTGTATAGAAGAGTGAGGAGTAAGGAAGATGTGGGTTTGCTTCAAGGAGATGTGGAGGGCATGAAGGGATGGTCTGAGCATTGGTTAATGCCTTTTCATCCAAAAAAATGCAAGTGCATGCGGATTGGGACAAGCAAGATAGACAAGGTAGGATACAATATGTATGAAGCGATGGAGGAAGTGAATGCAGAAAAGGATATAGGAGTATTGATAGACAATAAGTTAAATTTCTCAGAACATTTAGAGGAAAAGATAAACAAAGCCAATAGAATTGTAGGGCTGATAAGGAGGACATTTGTGTCACTTGACGAAGAAATCTTCAGGAATCTCTATACAGCGCTGGTTAGGCCGCACCTGGAATATGCGAACCAGGTGTGGGCTCCATATATGGTAAAGGATATAGAAGCAGTGGAGAAAGTGCAGAGGAGAGCCAGCAAGCTGGTACCAACGTTGAAGAACGCGGGCTATGAGCAGAGGTTGAGGACACTGGGGCTTCCGACACTGGCATATAGGAGAAAGAGGGGATATGATAGAGACTTTTAAGATAGTGTCAGGAAAGTATGATGAGGATGTGTGTGAAGGTATCTTCTTGATGCGGGAGGGAACAAGAACGAGAGGACACTCTAAGAAAATTTACAAAGAAAGAAATAGGCTTGAGAAGGCAAAGAACTCATTTTGTGATAGAGTGGTAAATGAGTGGAATGCACTGCCCCAGTATGTAGTCGATTCCGAATCAATAAGGGAGTTTGAAAGCAATCATGATAAAGCATGGGGAAGACAAGATTTGAAGTTTGATTATAAAACAAAAATACAGAATAGTACAAATGTTGCGTCTGCTACCGCCGCCGCAAACACAGTGTACGACCGCAGCAGTGCAAGTACTGGTACTGAGCTGGATACACAGGCCTAGTTTGCCTTTTTCCAGAGGATCTACTGTAAGAAACTGTAAGAATTACGAATACAAAAAGTTTGGTATGTAAGCAAGGGTTTTTAAGTCACTAGAATATAATTATCAATTAATATTGATTATCAACAAAGTACTAAGATCTTTTTGTATAATTAATTTAAGTTTGTTAACCCTTTAAAGATTGTTTTACTCTTTCTATGTATCTCGTTATTCTCTTATTTTATTATTATTCTCTCTTTAATATTTTATCTTATTTATTCTTGCCTTAACCCAGGAGCTGCGGGAAGACTCTTAACCCCTCCCGCACCGCGCGGCCATCCCGCTCAGTAGGCTTACATACCGCTCCCTCCCACCCCGCCCCCATCCCTCCCGCGCGCATTATCCACCCACTAAACCTTGCCAAATACCCATTAATTTTTATAGTAGAGTAGTTAGGTACAACAGGATAGCAGTATTAGAAGTAGTAGTAGTATCAGTAGTCGAAGTTTTCAATGTTCCCTACTAGATACATGTAAATAATAATAATGATGATGATAATAATAATAATAATAGTTAGGAAAAACAGTATAGAGTAGTAGTAGTAGTACGGTAGTAGTAGTATAGTTATGAAAGTTCTGTACTCACCATAAAATTAATATGTCTTATTTTTTGCTTGAGTGATGAATGTGAAGGAGTTTATTGCTTATAATCCTCGTTCTCTTGTTGAATTTCCAGACCACCAACGGAGGTATGCAACATGGCCCGTTTTTTTTTTTTTTTTCATTCAGTGGTGTCCCCAGTAGGCCTAGTCCACTGTCCCAAGATAGCTTGGCTTATCAGGGGATATATTGCAAAACCATAACAAAATAAACATATAGATTATTATTATTATTATTACTATTTTAGTGACCACCCTTCTTGGCTTGCTTTTTGCGTGAAGACGTACCTGCCGTCCCACTCGTACCTGGCTTAGGTATATCACGGTGCCAGGAAGTGAAGTGCTCCATGGAACACAGACCTGGCTTCCCAGAACACCCAGGACAGTAGTAAACAGTGTCCTTCCGTTTACCTGAGTTCCCGTAACACACTCGGCACATTTACTGTTTCTTGGGTTGATGGCGAACCCAGGCATGGACCAACTCCTCTTTTGCCATTTTCTTGCTTGCATGGTCTTTGCATTTTTCTTTCTTTTTCCGCATCATACAGAGCTCTGGCACCTTTGTTGTGCTTGCCAGTTAGCTCTTCACTGACCGAGATGATGTACTTCAAGAAATCACCCTTATACTTTGCCTGGTTTTGGTACAGAAGAAACGAGTTCAGAAGGGTGCGGAAAATGAAATGTATTCCAAGTTTCTTAAACCAAGCCAGACTCTTTTTTTTTCATAAGCATAGGGTTCGAGGAGCTGGTCTGCCATGTCCACACTCCCCATGAGGCTGTTGTACCGATCAATGTGTAGAGGCTTGTTGTAGAACGTTGTTTTGTCGCCGAAGAACGTCTTACTTTTCTCCACAAGTCCGGCATCATACATCGTAGTCAGCACTGTCACCTCCTTCTTGTCATGGTACTTGACTAGCAGACTGTTGCCTTTCCTAGCAAACACTGATTTCTGCTTGTCAAGTTTCTCCTCCATCATCTTCTTGGGGGATCCTCTGCCGCTTCGTATAACACCTGTCATTACTGTCTCTCTTGTCTGTAGGTAGTCACTGAGCCTCTCACTTGTGTACCAGTTGTCAGTCACAACGTGTCGTCCCGAATCCAAGAGATCCTTCATAAGGTGTGCCACGATGACCTCTGAGATGGATAGGTGAGAAGCGGCCGGGTCAGCCAAGGTGAAATTGCTGTCCTTCCCATAGTAGACCTCATAATTCCACGAATATCCACTCCAGTTGCGGTGAGAGGGACAAAGAACGAAGACCTTGATGCCAAACCTCGATCTTTTGGTTCTGATGAATTGCTTGAAACCAAGTCGACCCTTCCACAACATGAGGGCCTCATCAATGGCAATATCCCTCCCAGGCTCCAACGCATTTTTGCTGCAGTCACGTAGCAACTCCAGGTAAGGTTCAATCCGGGTCTTGGGGTGCTTCTTGTCCACGTTGCCAGGTGAGGAAAACCGGAAGAACTTCAGCAGACTCAAAAATCTGCCTCTACCCATCACATCCTTACAAAATATACCTGGGCCTCCAACCTGCTGAGAATGTGACCAATACATGTACATCCTAGGCAATTTCACAACCCCCATCACCATCAACAAGCTGAGGAACACGTATATTTCGTCTTCTTTGACAGGCCGCCAGATAATGCCATTCACTTTCCTTTTACCTGTGCCAGCAACGAATTCAGTAGCCCTCTCGTTCATCCACAAACACAATTTGTCTATCACTTCCTGGTCAAAAAAGTGACAAAATGCCTCTCCTGGGGTGGAAAAGTTGGGGACGGCCGGATGTATTTCCCCTGTGACGTCACCGAGGAATGCGGGCAGGATATCCGGGCGAGCGTCTGCAAATATGTCTGCTATGAATGCCCAGCCCGCTTCCACAACCGCCTCAGGGGCCTCCAAGAATTCCTCATCACTATCATCGCCTAGGTCACTGTCTTCACTGTCATCATTTATTTCCTCATCAGAGTTACCTGGCAGATATTCTGAACCGGAACTGGAGTAGGTATCGCTCTCCATGATGGCAAATAACTCACACAATAGAGATGCGTATGAAGACCAAGATGGCGAAAGCACGGAGACACAAAAGCACTATAATCCTGCGTGGGTGGGGGCTAGGGGAAGACTGGGCCCTGGGGGGAAAATCTGCCTCTCATTAGTCGAGAGATACCGTGACGTCACGGTCCTCGGTGACGTCACAGAGCTCTGGTTGGCTGCTGGGGAAAGGGGCGGAGCTTCCTGTATCCCCAGTGTGACATACAGTACCGTAGATAGAGCCCCAGGCAGCAAAACCGACTGGCAGCATTTCTTTTAATTTATCACGTACGTGTGTACGGGACGGTATATTTTACTGAAGCGCTTATCACGTACATGTGTACGGGACGGTGCTGAAGGGGTTAAGAGTTTCCCCGGGCGACTGCGGGAAGACTCTTAAGAGTCTGGGAAAAAAAAAATCCATTTAAAACACCCCAAATTTTTTTTTTTTTTTTTTTTTTTTTGCCCCTGGGCCATGCCAAATATCACTCCTCCACCTCCCCTCCTTCCCCACTTTCCTGACCTCCTTCAGTTATCACCTATTTTCCCTGTTATTCCCTTATTCTGTGGTCTATTTTCGTGCTAACATTAACGAGTTGCAAGCAGGGCATTGTCATCACTGTTACCAAGCGAGTGCAAGAGAGAGAGAGAGAGTATCGATCGACAGTCTCTCTCTAGACGTGGGGAAAAGTGGAGGGGAGGGAGGTTGCCTCAGCCATACATTATGTAACTCCCGGCCTGTATCGCCGATTTTGACCATCCAAACACTGTTTCCACTTGTTTTATTGTTGTAACAGGTTAATACCTTTATAATCAACCTATAAGAGGCGCATATGGATAAGTATTAATGCTATTTATGGTAAAATAACGATGTTAGTGATGGGAACAGCTCAAATACGTGCGCACAGGAGTGTGGTGTCTCATACCCCCCATGCGCACGTCTTAGGTTAATAAAAGATGGTAAGGAATATTACAAAGTCACATATAAAATGGAATTGTATTTATAAATGTAAATAAGGTATTTTACAATTAATCAAAATAATAATCAATGAAAGATATAAATTTCAGGATCGTTTTGCATACGTTCTGATTTCACTAAAGTAAAAATGAAAGCTTAGTAGGCTTAAGTAGACAATACAATTGATAGGACTTTTACAATGCCTATTACGAATGTCAAATAGTTTTACATAAAGTCAGGTAAGTATTAAACTTCTACAATGCTTAATTATTAATTATGAATGACAATAGCTTTACATCAAGTCAGTTAAGTATTAATAGGTAAAGTATTCAATATTCAATCACAAATCATCTCTGAATCAAACCTTAATTCTAATCACCAAAATAATCACCACTCCAACATTATGTGTCTCCAATCACAAAATCTTAAATCAAATGAGTGTATGTTTCCGACATACCTCTGGTTAATTAACCTAAGAAGTGTGCATGGGGGGTATGAGACACCACACTCCTGTGCTGACGTATTTGAGCTGTTCCCATCACTAACATCGTTATTTTACCATAAATAGCATTAATACTTATCCATATGCGCCTATTATAGGTTGATTATAAAGGTATTAACCTGTTACATCAATAAAACAAGTGGAAACAGCGTTTGGATGGTCAAAATCAGCGATACAGGCCGGGAGTTACATAATGTATGGCTGAGGCAACCTCCCTGTCCTCCTCCCGTCCCCTTGTCTGGAGAGACACTGTTACGCAATAGTCTCTCTCTCGCTCTTTCCCACGCTTGGTAACAGTGATGACAACGTCCTGCTACCAACTCGCTAATGTTAGCACGAAAATAGACCACAGAATAAGGGAATAACAGGGAAAATAGGTGATAACTGAAGGAGGGGAGGAAAGTGGGGAAGGAGGGGAGGTGGAGGAGTGATATTTGGCATGGCCCAGGGGCAAAAAAAAAACAAAAACAAAAAAAAATGTGTTTTGGGTGTTTTAAATGGATTTTTTTCTCCCTTACTCTTAAGAGTCTTCCCGCAGTCCGCCGGGGGAACTCTTAAGAGTCTCCCCGCAGTTCCCGGGTTAACAGTCACGAATAATCCCTAACTAACGAGTAAGTGGTCGCTCCGGGACGCTGCTTAACATATAATAACACCTATAATACAAGCCTGTGAAGTCTGTCTCGTCTCCCCAGCTAAGAATGAACTAGTTTGAACTATCAAATCTCAGGCTTATATATCATTTCCCGGACCAAGCTAATCCAATCAGAAGTCAGGAAACAGGTGCCACCACCAGTCAGAAGTCAGGAAACACATCGACCAATTACAGGTGAGAAGCAGGTGTGGTGGTCCAATGAGGGTAGGTGGGGGGAAGGGGGGCTGCTCACTACGTCACAGCGCCCCGCCCTTCACACGCGGTTTTGGCGGGAAAGTGAGGAATGCCAAGAATGCAGGATGTAGCCGGGCCGCTCTCTCCCTCTCTCTCTAGTCACGTAAGCAGGGTTGAGTCGTTGCCACGAGGTTGTAGTTGTAAAGTCACGTTCAACAGGTTGGTCTGGTCACATGACATCCGGTCGGTACGGATGTTACTATATGAATATGAGATGAAAGTGAAATGAAAACACCTAATATGTGAAACAATGAAGAAGGCTTAGCATATATAGCTGGGATGGAGGTTGTTTGGAGAGTGAGAGTGAGCGCGTCGTCTTTGTGTCCCTCGTGACCAACCGCGCACGCGCATAGCATTATGGAAAATGTATCCCATCCTAGTACAATGATATACATATGAACAATCTTAATAAGTAATACACAAATATATAGGAATTATAATCCTACAATACTTTCCCATATGCAACTACAGAATAATATATTCTTACCAAAATTATGGAACGTTCGACCTAAGGTTACGGAAGCGTTCAACTTAACCCCCCCAGACATATTATGTTCCAGTAAGTCCACGGAGGCGGGCGCCCGGTATCATTGCCACTGCACCACACAACTGTCAAAACCACACTGCTGGCCGTTAGAATTGTCGGAGGAGCCTGGGATTGCCACCAACCGACAGATCTTCATCTAACTTACCGGACTTACTGAGCTCCATATGACGCTAATGCGTCATATGGACTTATTGGAGAGGCATGTAGATAAGTCCATATGACGCGATCGCGTCATATGAGTTTTTGGTCATAAGTTCCATATGATGCGATCGCGTCATATATGTCGCAAGGAGTTAAGACTACGGAAAGATACGTAACGCTACATCAACCCAAATTACATAGCATCGAGACTGTTCATACTAGATAGAGTATACTAAGTATGGACAGTAGTAGAGGGAATGAAGATTTGGAGAGGCAGAAACGAACGAGGTACGTGGAGAGAAAGAGAGTAGTGAAGGAAAGTAAGAGAAGAGTAGATGAGGAATTTGGAAGGAATTTGAGTGTAAAATGGAGGGAGTGTAAGAAACTGTTCTGGAAAGAAGTCAAGAAAGTTAGGGGAGGTAGCAAGGGAAACAGTAAGGGTGTGAAAGATAAGAATGAGAGAATGCTAGCCGAGAAGCAAGAGAGAGTCGAAAGATGGAGGGAGTACTTCAACGAGTTGCTAAATGTAAGGAATGAAGAGCCAGCAAACATAGTTGGATATGGTATGGGAGGGAGAAGAGGTATAGATATTCGTTAGTTAAATGATTCAGTGGACTGTATAATAATATATAATGGTTTATATCACCTGAAGACTGGAACTAGTGCTGTAGACCTTTGTTGACCTGTTGAGCCGTTATGATGCTACAAGATGGTGTGTGAAACGGGTGATAGGATAGAGTTGATGTTTAGAGAAGGGGGCCACTATACTTAATGATTGATGGGAATGATGATTAATGATCTATGGATTAGTATGGATAGATGGAGAATTGATGAGCTGAGTACTATCACTAATGGGGCGAAAGGTGAGGTGAAAACACAAGAGCGTAGGCAGACTGTCTGGTAGTTGTGGCGACTAGGGAGAGAGTGAGTGCGGGGCCCTCACCTTTTGCGGGAAGTGCGCCGCTATCACGCATGCGCAAATGTGTAGGTATATTTTTTCCCACCCAATTAGAATTACCTAAGTTCATAGGAATGATAGATTACCCAATATTCAATATAGAACATATTTATTAACCTTTTAAATATTCTATATAATTATTGATCCCACAAACTTAATACTAAATACTTAATGTAATACTTAAAGTAAGACTGTCCATATCAGAGTTTGGACACATTCCCGCCACCAGGTTTATATAATACAGTATCTACAAAAGCCCGGAGGCTATTTTATTCCGCCATGATTGGGAGGAGGCTTGAGCCGCCTGTCGACTAGGACGTCCACTGGGTACGTTGACCGGTTGATCGGTCGAGGTAGCCCCTGTGGGAATGTCTCCAGGCGTCTCCGAGGAGTCCTCTTTGCACTCAATGTCCCCCTCAAGAGGGTACAGTCGGACAGTCGGCCGCGTATATGTTCCCGTCTTCGTCCGGACTCTAGCCACTCTGACTTCTCCATCCTGACCGGGTAATAACTCGACAATACGGCCCAACTTCCAAAAAGCGCGCGGACCCTCATCATGTATGATGACGACATCACCGATACCCGGCCACCGACCATTTATTGGTCTCAGCTTACACTTATGCGCCTCTCTGAGGGTCACCAGATACTCGTTAGACCAGCGTCGCCAGATATCTTTCGACAGTTTGCGAATATATTGATATCTGGCTGAAATGACACCTTTACTTATGTAGTCTGGATCTTCCAACCCATCGTCCACCTCATTATCATCAGGAAGATCCCGCAACCGATGACCTCGCACCAACACAGAGGGTGTTATTGGGGTAAGATCCCCTAGGTCGCCGGAAGCATAATATAAGGGACGATCATTGATAGTGACCTCAATTTCCATCAGTAGAGTAGTCAATTCCTCCAAGGAAATTAAGGCACGTCCCAACACCTTCTTCAACCCCGCCTTGACAATGCCGATGGCCCTTTCGTATATAGCGCCGAACCACGGCGCCCTAGCCGGGATAAACCGCCACTCACATTGAACACTGCAAAGGTGGGACTGAACTTTAGGGTGATTGCAAATGTCCGATAAGTACCCAGAGGCCCCAACAAAAGTGCTGGCATTGTCACTTAAAATAGTCCGGGGAAATCCCTGTCGACTACAGAACCTCCTGAATGCATGGAGGAAACTGCCACAAGTGAGGTTGGTGACTATTTCGATGTGAATCGCTCTGGTGACCGCGCAAGTAAATAAAAGCATGTAAGCCTTTATGGTCGGCGAGTCCTTGATCGGGATTGCTCCGCTATAGTCCACCCCAGTGACCTTATACGGGTCTCCAGGGGTGGTTCGCAGGGCTGGTAAAGGTGGCAGTCCTGCATAGTCGTAGGGCTTACCTTTTACCCGACTACATTTCAGACATTTACCCAGTACGCTTTTCACCACCTGCCTGAGTTTAGGCACCCACCATTTTTGACGAACATAGGTAACCACGTGACCGACCCCGTAATGGCAACAGAGACGATGGCACCGATCAATTATCAGGTGGGTCAAGGGATGTTTGGAGGGCAGAATTTTAGGATACTTGCATGATTCTGAGATAGCCGCTAACCTTAATCTGCCTCCACAATGAATTATACCTCCCTTCAGGTGTAGTCCTAACTGGTTGATTAAGTTATTTCTGGACTGTTTACCCTTCACCATTATTTTAAGTTCCTGCAAATAGGTCTCTTTTTGGTATAATTTGAGTAAAACATTATCTGCAGCTCTAATTTCATTTACGTTGAGATGAGCACTACCTGTGGGGGGCAGGCTATTTCTTTTTGCCTTCAAATTATTTACGAAACGTATCACCCATGCTGTGACACGCTGCAATCTTTCATAGCTGCTATATTTGTGCCAGTCCCATAACTGTGTGTCATCTTGGGGCACCGTGCCTACAATTTGGGTCACGATACCAGCGGGCTGCTGTTGGAGATCTATATTCTCTGGCCATCCATCGGGTTTCGGGAGCCAAGGAGGCCCATTCCACCACAACGCAGAAGAACTCAAACATTTAGCAGACACGCCTCGAGATACCATATCACTTGGGTTCTCTTTCGTCGACACATACTGGAAATAAGCAGTCGGGACTAGGGCATGTATCTCGTTGATGCGGTTAGTGACATACACTGGCAGTTTCTTTTGACTGTGAATCCAGTGTAGCGTAATTTGACTGTCACTCCACACATAGGTTTCAGAGATATGAAGTTTATCTTTATAGGCAGTCTCAACGAAGTTAATCATTCTGGCGGCTAGCAGAACTGCAGTCAATTCCATTTAAGGGATGGAAAGGGACTTGATGGGGGGCCACCTTAGCCTTTGCCATGACCAAGTGGCTACCCTCTGGACTGACTAGATATATAGCAGTCCTGTAAGCGACACTGCTTGCGTCAGCAAATGCATGCAGGGAAATAGTCTTTCTGAAACAGATCCTCCTAGAGAACTCAATACAACTACACAGAACCATGTCATCCACTATCCCCCGCCATTCCGCTTGCAGGTCCACAGAGAGAACATCGTCCCAACCCAATTTCAGCCTCCACAATTGTTGGAGAAAGATTCGAGACCTAATTGATACTGGCAACACAACACCCAAAGGATCGAAGAGTTTGGCAGCAAACCTTAAACACTCACGCTTTGTAACCTGGTCAAAAGGAGCATACTGAACTCCAAAGGAAAGAGAATCAGAGTCAGTTTTCCACACCAGGCCAAGTACTCTCACCAAATCCTGTTGTTCCGCAGCAACACCATCCTTCTGCAACACCTTTCTCATGACGGGACTATTTGTGGCCCATTGGCGCAGGAATAAATGGGCATTATCCATTACCTCACGAGCCATATCGTAAGCATGGATGAGGGAACTTTCAATATCCCCCGTATCTTGGAGGTTATCGATATATAGCCCGGCCCTGATTTCCTGCACCAACTCCGGGTCCGCATCAACAAGAGAAAGATGCTTAAGGATGGTCGCGTTAAGCAGAAACTGGGAGCAGGTAGCACCAAACAATACAACCTGGAACCGATAGCATTGTAGAGGCGAATCTAGTCGAAGAGGATCCTTTGGCCACATGAACCTGGTGTAATCTCTGTCGTCCTCATGTAGTTTTAACATCAAGAAGGCTTTCTCAATGTCACTGACCCACGCATACTGATGTAAACGGAATCTCAACAAGACTTGAGCTAACTCCGGTACTAAAGATGGTCCCGTGTACAGACAGTCGTTCAGACTAGGCATGTACTGGTTAACCTTAGCGGAGCAATCAAATACAATACGAAACGGAGTAGTCTTGCTTTCCTTTAAGATCCCATGATGCGCCAGATAGTGACATGACCCAGGGTCATCGAATGAAACCTCAATGAAACCACGCGACAACTGATCAGAAATTACCTGCGAATATTGTTGACAAAAACCAGGGTCAGCAATGAACCTCTTCTGGAGTCCTCGTAACCTACCCATAGCCAAACCTTTGTTGGTGGGCAACCGTCCCTTTTCTTCGGTCCAGGGAAGACGTACCTGATACTGTAGACTTTCTGGATCATACGTGACTGTCTCCTCATAACTGATCAAAGCTTGGCGTTCGGCTTGCGAATGTTCTTTGGGTGATATGCCAATGTGGTCTAAATCCCACAAAGCATTCAGTTCTTTTTTGCACGGGAACTGTCCAGTAGACATATATTGGTCCACTGGAGTTACTGCCACTTTTAGAATTGTTACAACCTCAGTATTGGAACTGGATGTGGATGCCGCATAAGAACCACTCAGTGCATATCTGAACTTGGTTGGAAGTAAAACCAAATTACCTACCCGTTTATAACCAGGTCGCACTATGTTGTAGTAATAGTCGGCACCAATTAGTACCTCCAGCTGTGCTGTTTCTGTGACGCATGAATCGGCCAATTTAATGCCATGGTGCTTTAAACTAAGCATTTCAGCACTAAGACTAGACTCACCTTTATGTTCGGGAAGATCCTCGACCACAATTGCTTCGAGACGATGGAACCTACCCCGATGTAAATATTTCAGTGCTACAATAGTATACTCACGAGGGATTTGAGTTCCGGTAAACCCATGAAGCCGTAACCGTCCCCACGGTTTCGTATGAAAGGGACGGTAGTACGGATTTCTTCACGAAGGTCCTCTGTGAGCATTGGTCTAATAGCGATCTGACTTTTATACTTTTCCTGTGTCTACCCTTTACAGGCAGCTGAACTGTGGGTAGGATCACAGTTTGCTTATTCATACTTACAGATATTGTTGTTGAGGTTGTAGGTGTTGACTCTTCCCTAGTAGTACCTCCACCTACCGGTCTTGCCTCTCTCTGTTTTGGGCACAGGGAGTGAAAGTGCTTACCCTGGCAATACCTACAAATTTTGATGTTAGAGTTAGTGCACCCATTACTACCATGATCACTGGAGAGACATCCCGCACAGAGTCGTAGTTGCCGAGCTCTTTTAATTTTGAGCGGTCCCGTTTTATGTTTAAAGCATTTATACCAGGGATGGTTATTCCCACTGCACAGTTTACATGGGAACCGGCTGCTACCACTCTGTGTTGCGAATGCAGCCGTAGCCACAGGCATATTCTTTACTGGGGAGTCCTGACCAACCATGTTATACAATTCTGCCTGAAAACACCGTGTGAAAGTCTTGTAATCTAAGCTTTGCTCACCCATCTCCCTCCTAATGGTTTCCTTAACTGGTGATGGCAATTTATTCAGCAATGTAACCACTCAGAACTCTGACAGACTCATCTGTTGACTAGTCATAGATCTCATGGCACTTTCCATGTTGGCGTAGAAAGCCTTTAGTTCTACAGCCTGACATTTAGGAGCGACAAGATTATGGAAATGCATGATGTGCGCCGCTTTTACCCTGTCGGGGTGCCCGAAAGTTTCTTGAAGTAAGTCTAAGGCGGGGGCGTAGCTTGCACCCTCCACCGAGAAACCTTCTATCAGCTTATAGGCATCCCCCTTTAACTAACCCTTTAAGTATGTTAAATTTTGAATGGAACTTTAGTCAGTCCTTTCATGCACCACACATCGAAACATGTCCCAAAACCCAGTCCATAATGTGGAGTCGCCAGCGAAGGTGGGTAGGATCAGGTGCGGCAATTTAACTCCCGATCCCCTTTTTTTGTCGGATTGAGTTTGCCCCTCCTGACCACCCAACTCCGCTTTTAGGCGGGCGACTATCCCATAGATGTCAAATAAGTAGATGGTATCCGCTTGGTTTTCATTGAAATATTCATCGTCTGAGGTGTATAGCGGCAACAAGACCTCTTGATTGGCCTCAAATTTGGCCACCTGGGTTTGCACGCTATGAAGTTTTGCCTCGATATCTATCAGAGTTGCGGACTCCAAGAACTCATCCAAACCTGTTGCCAGGACAGTCAAGGAACCTTTAATACCCGCCCTACGGCGTTTGCCCTGGGCTAGAGCTTCCATATTGTCACCCTCAGTCCTAAACAAAACCCAGACCTTTATGACAGTTTATTTGAAACATGAAATCTTCCGCCGATCAAACTCGGGTTCTAATGCTAAACGCGAGTGACCAATGACAGATAATCAAAGAGCGAGAACAAATGCGAGAGGGAAAACAAATTGCAATACTTATCATGCCGATCAAACTCGGGTTCTATCACAAATCGCGAGCAACGGCAAGAAATAAAAAGGAAAAAAACAAAGGATATACTAACAAGACATGGTGATAAATAGCCGATCAAACTCGGGTTCGGACCTAACACTAAACGCGAGCGACGGGATAAATGGCAAATTATCAGAACATGAGTGGCATTAGAACTTGTAGAATTAAATGTACGCGCCTGCCGAGTGCCGAAATCTTTAAAGTTAAAACCCAAAATACAACCCTTCAAAATTCAGAATTTAGATGATACAATAATCAGAAAAGTTACAGGCTATCACAGAAATTCTGAAAAGTTAGGCTATCTCAGAAATTTTGAAAAGGTTTAACTAGATGCATCGTGATTCACTGATAATTTAGAAAAGCCAATAAATATCTTTAAATTTAGATTTAGTTAGGCTTAATCAGAAAGAACAAATTGTTAATGAACTTAAATTTAAATGTAGTTAGGCCTAATCAGAAAAACAAGACTCATTGAACTTTCAAATTAGTCAATCAGAAAAATGCATTTTACTGTATGGGTTTTAAAGTTAGTGCATATTCAATTATCTGGCTCAAAACCTTCCCATACACCACCTCCCGCTGCCCCGTGCTTAAAAAACCCATGTGCCATGTTGGCAAATCAGGGAAACCCTCGCGGCCGAACAGGAAGCAAAAAATCGCGGGAGAGCAGCCATCAAATGCATCGACAAGCAAACAAGTGGGCCCAGCCAACGATCACACTAGGACGGGCGAAGGACCATATATTATATAGATATTCGTTAGTTAAATGGTTCAGTGGACTGTATAATAATATCATATAATGGTTTATATCACCTGAAGACTGGAACTAGTGCTGTAGACCTTTGTTGACCTGTTGAACCGTTATGATGCTACAAGATGGTGTGTGAAACGGGTGATAGGATAGAGTTGATGTTTAGAGAAGGGGGCCACTATACTTAATGATTGATGGGAATGATGATTAATGATCTATGGATTAGTATGGATAGATGGAGAATTGATGAGCTGAGTACTATCACTAATGGGGCGAAAGGCGAGGTGAAAACACAAGAGCGTAGGCAGACGGTCTGGTTGTTGTGGCGACTAGGGAGAGAGTGAGTGCGGGGCCCTCACCTTTTGCGGGAAGTGCGCCGCTATCACGCATGTGCAAATGGGTAGGTATATTTTTTCCCACCCAATTAGAATTACCTAAGTTCAGAGGAATGATAGATTACCCAATATTCAATATAGAACATATTTATTAACCTTTTAATTATTCTATATAATTATTGATCCCACAAACTTAATACTAAATACTTAATGTAATACTTAAAGTAAGACTGTCCATATCAGAGTTTGGACAAGAGGAGAAGTAGTGGAGGAGGAGGTGGGGATCAGAAGTGTGGGAAGCCATGAAAAGAGTGAAGTTGGGGAAAGTACCAGGAACAGATGGAGTGTGTGGGGAAATGTTGAGGTATGGTGGGGAGATAGTGATCGAATGGGTATGGAAAATGTGCAAACTAGCATGGGAGAAGGGGAATGCACCCGATGACTGGAAGACTGGCATAATAGTCCCCCTATATAAGGGCAAAGGGTAGAGAGGAGTGTGTGGTAACCACCGAGGAATATGTCTTTTAAGCGTAGTAGGGAAGGTGTACATTAGGGTAGTGATTGAGAGAGTGAGAGTGAGAACGGAGAAATGGATAGGCGACGAGCAGGGAGGTTTTAGGAAGGGAAGAGGGTGTGGAGATCAGATTTTTACCCTGAATTGTGTTGTGGAGAAATATCTGGAGAAGCAACAAAAGGTGTATGTTGCCTTTATGGACTTGGAGAAGGCCTATGACAGAGTGGATAGAGAAGGCATGTGGAAAGTACTTAGAATATACGGAGTAGATGGCAAGTTGCAGAAAGCAGTGAAGAGCATGTATGAGGGTGCAAAGGCAGCAGTACGTGTGGAGAACGAGCAGAGCGAGTTCTTTGACCTGAGTGTTGGGTTGAAACAGGGGTGTGTGATGTCCCCATGGTTGTTTACTGTATATATGGATGGAGTCATGAAAGAAATACTTAGAAGAGCAGTGGATGTTGGTGTATCGCTGAAAAGGGAGGGAAATGAGTGGAAGCTGCCTATATATACTGCTGTTTGCGGATGATACAGTTCTGATGAGCAATAATGAATGGGAGCTGCAGGGTTTGGTAAATGAGTTTGGAAAATTGTGCGAAAAACAGAATTTGAAGGTAAATGCGGGGAAGAGCAAGGTTATGGTCTTCGAAAGGGGTGAAGTCACAGAGTGTGAGGTGAAGTTGAACGGTCAGGCTATGGAGATCGTCAGCTCTTTTAAGTATCTGGGCAGTGTGTTGAGTAAAGATGGGACTGTGGATGAGGAGGTGCGGGAGAGGGTCCAACAGGGGAAGAGAGTTGTAGGAATGTTGAAAGCAGTAACAAGAAATAGGGTGGTCAGTATGGAAGTGAAGAAGTCCTTGCATGACAGTGTGGTAATCCCGACACTAACTTACGGAAGCGAAGCATGGACATTCGGGAAGAGACTCAGACCAAGAGTGAGAGCGGTGGAAATGAGTTACTTAAGAAGTGCGTGCGGAGTTACATGGAGGGATAGACAGACGAAGGAGGTGTGGTGTGGAGGTAGATGAGCTGGAAAGTGTGAAAAGGAACAACTTGAGATGGTTCGGCCATATGGAACGTATGGAAAGTGAGAGATTGACTAAGAGGGTGTACGAGAGCGAGGTGGAAGGACAGAGAGGGATAGGTGCACCGAAGGAGAGGTGGAAGGATGGAGTGAGGAAGTATATTATGAATGAAGGCGGTGCTGGTTGGGAGGAGGGGCGTCGACTGACTGGGGACGGAGGTGCATGGGGGCGGTTCGTTCGTGGCCACCCCTTCGGGGATCACGGCGTCAGGCAATAGATAGATAGATAGAAGTCTTTATTGCTTACATACAATAAAATAGAAAAAATGGAAAGAAAGCAGTGCATTACTTCGAAGAAGATCTGCTTAACCCTCCTCTAGCGGGTGCTCTGTGGCCGTTTTGGGCCTTTCTGGGCCGTTCTGACTGCTATATCAACCATCAGTATGAAAGGAACTGTATTGCGCCGAAAACTAGGTGGAAATCGCTACACAATGACGCCACATACAGCTACGTAGCACTCGTGGAGCACTGACAGTGTTACCTCGAAGATGGAAGTTTAGCAGATTTTGCTACCTTGCTCACTTTTAGCGAACTATTGGTTACACTGTCATCCTCACGCGCGGTGGGGGAACTGGAGTTAGTGTGGGCCGGGAGGCCACAGATGTCGGACGTATGGATCATTACTATCCCACCCATTTTCACTCGATTTCCACCCTTTTTTCACCCGTTTTTTGCCAGTTTTTTCAACACGACTTAAGTGGTGAGCCGCTTTTTAACCCGGCAAGCGTGATAGGCCTCACGGAAGGCTTCCTATAGGGAACGCGATAGGCCTCACGGAAGCAGGATTTTTAAAGGCGTACCAAAACGGCGCCAAGCTGTCTGGGGAGTCACAAATTGCGCCACGTTTAGTGCGACATGGTACCTCTCGATGGCACCCACAACCACCCGCCGCACGCACCCCACACAGTCTACACACGCAGTACGCTCTCAGTCACCATGGAGCCTACACGCTCCCCTGACTCGCTCCCTGTTGACTCGCCCAACCCTGTTGCTGGCGGTGTTAGTGCTCGTGGCAGGACACGAATACGTGCCAGGGACCCCTCCTACGTATATACTTCTGAGGATGATGAGCCAGTGCAGCCAAGAAGACCTACACGTGCTGGGAGAGGCACGACACGTGGTGGGAGAGGCACGACACGTGCACCAAGCACGACGAGTGCGAAGAGGTCATTGTCCTCAGCATTTGCTCTGACAACTGCTACCACAACAACTACTGCCTCTACTGTTGTGGCAACGACGCCCACGGCGCCCACCACCACAGGAAGTACATGTGGCCGTCCTGGGGATGCAGGAGCATCGGGGGTAGTTGGCAAGAAGGGTAAGGGTAAAGGACACCCTTATCAGTTCAAGAGGAGTAAGGTGACACCTCCCGCCTCTACCACCCCCGCGTTGCCACCACCACCACCACCCACCACGGCCGCCCCTGTCTCACTACCCACCACGGCCGCCTCTGCACCACTGCCCACCACGGCCGCCCCTGCACCACCGCCCACGCACGCCCCTGCTCCACCACCCACGCCCACCCATGCCCCTGCTGCTGTTGGAGGGCCTCGTAGAGTTTTGGCAGCCGGTCTAACGCCATCCAAGTTTGACGCCCTCCTCTTCCCTCCTGACTCCTCTGACGACGACGCTGCAGAAGGGGAAGCCTTCGATCCCAGGAACTATGGCTGGGGTGGTGATAGTGGGAGCGAGTCTGAGGAGGATCAAGACCAATATGAGGGAGGTGCAGAGGATTCGGAAGACGACGATGTACTTCTGCACCGTGACCATGACCAAGACCTGTCTGACGACGAAGGCGCAGACGACGTGGCTGACGGAGGGGCTGATCCTGATCCCCCACGGGCGTATAATTTTGCCTGGTCTGAAGGGTCCCATTTCCAACCAGATTTGCACCAGTTCAATGCCAATCTGGCTGGTTCAACAGCAGACTGGCCCTGCAATGACCAGTCCACGGAATCTGATTTCTTCTGTGCATTTTTTGACCAGGAGGTATTATCTCATCTCGTTTCCCAAACCAATGGCTATTTTACCTGGGTGAGGGAAAGAATTGATATGATATCTCCTAGAGCAAGAATTCGTGCATGGGTTGATACGACTGTCCCTGAGCTCCTTGTGTTCTTTGCGTTGTTGCTAATCATGCCTCTCTGCAGGAAGCATGTAATGGAGCATTATTGGAAGCACGACCCAATCATCAACACCCCAATTTTCCGGAAATATATGGCTCGTGATAGATTTTTCTTGCTTCTGCGATTTTTGCACTTCGCAGACAATAATAATCCAAACCGAGCTGATAGAATATGGAAAGTTCGGGATGTGTTGACCATGTTGTTGCAAAGGTACAGGAAATTCTTCTACCCCTTTGCCAACCTGGTGATTGATGAGTCGCTCGTGCTTTTCAAAGGACGCCTGGTGTTCAAGCAGTACATCCCCTTGAAGAGACACAGGTTCGGGATCAAGATCTTTGTGTTGTGCGATTGTGAAAGTGGAATAGTGCTCGACATGATCGTATACACCGGCACTGATGTAGACATTCCAAAAGTCGGTGGCAACGACCCATTGGGCATGTCAGGGCACATTGTGAAAAAGATGCTGGAGCCCTACCTGAACAAGGGGCACACGTTGTACACCGACAATTGGTATACAAGTCCTGCACTCTGCCAGTTCCTCCATGACCACAAAACGGGGGCATGTGGGACTGTCAGAACTAACAGGAAGTTCATGCCTAAGTTCCAAGGCAATCGCATAGAACTGGACAACCCCTCCCACAGTGACACCGCTTCTGATGACGACTTGGCAGAGGAACAAAGGCGCCGCAGACTGGACAGACCAAGAAGAAAGAAGAAAGAGCACTACAAGCAGCTGGAGAAGTCTGGGAAAGTTCTGGCAGTAAAGTGGCTCGATAAGCGACCAGTTCACCTGCTTTCGACTGTCCATACAGGTGCCCAAGTGGACTCTGGTAAATTCCACTACCGTACCAAGAAGTCTATCCAGAAACCTGATATGGTGGTGGATTACACCAAGTACATGCGCCTTGTGGACAAGTCTGATTGCCAGCTTGCAGGCGTTGAGTGCCTACGAAAAACAGTGAAGTGGTATCACAAGCTTTTCCTTCACTTTGTTGACATCACGATGCTCAACGCTTACAACATGTGGCTTGTAAAAAAAGACATGGCCCCGAACAAAAAACTCAAGTTCAGGGAGTTCATATACAACGTCGCCTACCAACTCCTACAAAAACACCAACCAGTCTCCGGTCACAGGGGTCGCCGTGCAGTCAACCTCCCAGACAGAGTCATTGATGGATATGACAAACACTACCCTATCCACACCGAGCTATCTGGCACCCGGAGGCTGCAAGTACAGTGCCAGGTCTGTGCCCACTCCACCAGAAAGCCACAAAGAAGAAGCCGAGTCACATCAATGTGCAAGGAATGCAACGTTGGGTTGTGTTTGGGCGAGTGCTTCAGGGACTACCACTCACTCAAGTACTACTAGGAGTGGTACCTGTGTCGCCCTATCTCAGCCAAACTCCTGCCCCGCCCACCTACCTCACTACCTACCTCACTACCTACCTGCCCGTACCTGACCTGCCCGTACCTGACCAACGTGATCTCAAAACACCTGCCTGCCTACCTACTTGCCCGTACCTGACCAACGTGATAATATTATCATAACATGTACAAATTATAGTTGTAGGATAAGTTCATATGTTTTGGTATATACTGTATATATATATATTATATATATATATATATATATATATATATATATATATATATATATATATATATATATATACACAGTATATTATTGTATACAGTATACTGTATATATAAGCAATATTTTCATTTATTATTTCAGTTTAATTCATTAGCCAGGCAATATTTTGTTTTATTTATATATATACCTATGTAATATTATACTTATGTACTAACCTTTTGTAACAACCTTTTGTAATAATAAAACAAACAAAAAAACAAACAAAAAAACAAATAAATAAACACAAAAAAACATACTTACGCTCTGCTATTCATCAAAGTTTTCGACTTTATGAATAGCAGGGCATAAGTATGTAAAAAAAAAAAATTTCAAGTGATATAAACACTCCAAAAACATCCCCATAACCTCTCTGGTTTCGAACCCACGTCTCTAGGCCTACGTCTCTAGGCCTACATCTCACTCAGTCCATCACTCTAACCACTAGACCATGACTGTTCACACTATACTGACAGCGATTAGTGCGTACGTATTTTCGGGCAGACGAATGCTTGACAAAAAAATATATATATACCCTCGATACACTTGTGTATATCGAAGTATTTAGTATGTATAATACTTTTACATAACCTAACATATTCTATCATTACGAACAAACAGTAAAGAAATTTACAAGTAAATAAATAACCTTTCATCCATGAGTTGCAAGCAAATAGTGCGTAAAAATTGTGTAATGAGATATCGGGTTACTCTAACATACTGCGCCATCCAAGAAGTCTTATCGTTGTTTACAATATAGCAACGACAACACAAAGTGTCTATAAGGTCTAAATTTGTGCATACACCCACGCTAATCTCATCTACTTACTGTAATCTGACCCCTTTTCTCTCCCGCGCCACCCACCTTTCTCAATACACCACTCTTATTTCGCCTATTATTCGTCCGTATGCCTCTCTGCGCTTCATTTATCAGTGTATATTATTCACATGGGCTGCCTTACTCATGAATATGAACAGGTGAAACCATAAAGGTGCTTTTTAGGCGAGATATAGAGCGTTGCTTCTCGTCAATCGCACGTTCTTGCCTCCACCCTCTCTCTCTCTCCTCCCGCCTGACTCACTCACACACACTCGCTCGCTCGGGGATGTCGTGCCTATCAGCCCATTTTTTTCAACTTGCAGCCACCGTAACTCCACACCCACATTTTTTTAGGGTGGATATATATATATTGGCGGATGTGGCTGCTTATTTCCAAGACATTGAGGTACTTTTTTTTAAATTCTGTGAGATCGAATATTTTGGCAGAAATGCACAAATAACTACCCTAGCTCCTACTGCTATTTAGCGCTTATCAGGTTAAGGGTTAAAATTACCATACAGTGACTGTACATCTGTTAAAGAATATCACATTGAGATTCAATAAAATTGTTTTCCAAGAACATTATTTTATTCCTGTCCAACAATGTAAAGGCACAAATAAATCATTTGATTATATTTTATTCCCTTAAAATAATTTATACGTAACATATATTATGTACACTTTATACTTAATATCTTATAGTTGCAACTATGATAGATATCTTATAAAAATAAAAATAAAATTTGTTGAGCTGTGTAACCGCATTTTGAGCGACTGTACACTCTAGGGTAACTCATATAATCACTTGTATAACTCACACCCTTATAACAGTTATTCACTTACTTAAGTATACTACTGTACATTCAAAGTGGGCATGGTCTCCCCTATAGAAGATCACCCCACCTATAAAAGCCTTGGTACAATTCTTGCAAGCTAAGCAGGGGTTCTCACACTCCCTTCAGAGAATTGCAGCAATACCAAGATGATTGCTAGCAACTAGTAACGTGTCACTCCCAACTGATAAAGCCGGTGTGCACCATGGTCACCCAGTAGCAGTTCAGATAGCCCCATGGAAGGTCGAACCCTTGACAGGCCTAGGTAAAATATTACAGTGACGTATACAGTGACAAGTGCGATATTTAGTGTGTGTACCGTTTATCTATTTTCGCTATTCTTAATTCATCTATTCTTTACAGGAAGGAAATACAGATTACAGGAATAATAGCTCAATCTAGTTGTTAACCAGCTTACTGCTTTTAATTAGGTAGATACTTCCCTGCTGGGCAATACAGTATCTACACAGACCTTATAACTATTTACAAACCACATCGTCTATATTTCTGTTATAATAATAATAATAATAATAATAATAATAATAATAATACTTTATTTCAGACTCACACAGTACAGAGGGGACCATACTGGGGTCCATATATACCTTACAGTAACATAAATATATATAAATATATATAAGCTACTGTACATAGGCTACATAAAATAAAAAGAAATTAAATAATACCCAGCTTGCTATCATGTAGTTCACAGCACTGCCTCAACCAAAAACAGTGGTCATCAAACTACTGTGTTGCCAAAACCACTGTCCTAATTGTGTACAGTACCATGCCTCGCATCATTTAGCTTCCGGTACAGTATGTTGCTACAGTACAGTATAGGAATATCGGTACTGTACTGCACTATGAGGATCAGTACCAGTATGCTAATTCTGTAGAGTAGCAGACCTGAAATCATTACTTAAGGTTAAATATAGAGCAACTTCCTCCAGTGTGCCTGGATCCTGGAGGTGTACACTATGCTTGGAGTTTGTAGCATTTTAATGATCCTGTTCTCAGAAGTGTTAAGGCGCTGAATAAATTTATATGTTAGCTTTCTAATGAGTGATTTGTAACAGTGTAAGTTCATATAGGCACATAGCGTACTTGTACTCTCATATTTTGAGAGCCCCAGAAACATTTTCATGATATTGTGATATGAGATACTTAGTCTATTCACTGTAATTTTCTTATAGTTCCACCATAGTTGTGCTGTATACATTGGTGAGCAGTAGGAGTTGAACAATGTTATTTTTGTATCCCATGTGCACATATGAAATTTTCTTAATATTGAATTTCCCTGCATGTAAAGTTGCCTTCGCTGACGACCCATATCCTCATCATCTGAGCGATCACATGAAATATAGTGTCCTAGATACTTTACTTTACTTACTTCTTCTATAATTTCTTCATACAAATGGAATTTAGGTAGCTTTGATTTCAATAGAAGGTTAGATTTAAATATTATGATATTGCTCTTTATAGGATTAAATTTGACTGAATGTTCGATTCCAAATTTTTCACATACTCTTAATAATTTATCCAGTCCTGCTCCAGAGGGCGCGATTAAGGCTAGGTCATCAGCATACATGAGATGATTTACAATGGTGCTGCCAATACAGCACCCAGTGCGAGTCTTGTTCAGCTCCAGAATAAGATCATCCATGTAGACGTTGAAAAGATACGGAGACAATATCCCCCCCTGCCTAACACCATTGGTTACGGCGAAAGAGCCTGACAGGATGTTGCCCCATCTTACACAAATTTTTTGATTAGCATACCAGAAAATAAGTATCCTAACAATATAGCTAGGCACTCCCCTGTTAACTAATTTTTCAAATAAGGTTTTGTGACACACCCTATCAAAAGCCTTACTTGCATCAAGAAAACAAGAGAAAATTGAGCTATTTAGTTTGTTGTATGTATCAATCACTTCTTTCAGCACATATATGCATTGGTCTGTGCCGTGATTTTTCTTAAAGCCAAACTGATTGCTGCTGGTGACAATATATGCAGACATTCTTTCTAGCATTATCATTTCAACTACCTTACTCACCACACTAGCAAGTGCTACTGGGCGGTAGTTGACTTTTGCTGTAATTTTACCTGATTTATCTTTAATGACAGGAACAAGTATTACGGATATCATAGACTCCGGCAGGACACCATGCGTAAATAGACTGGTGATGCAAGAACTAAGTTTATCTATTAACAACTTATCTGCATATTTAAGATGTTCTGCATATATACCATCCAGCCCACAAGCTTTATTTAGGTTAAGTTTTCTTATGGCATTCTCAAGATCACTTTCAGTCACTTTAATGTCTTCATAATTACTATCTTTCACATATTGAATTGCACCATTAGTAGACCTTTGGTTTACACTGTTAAGTAGTTCCTTAAAATGAGTTTTCCATAAGTCAGCAATGTTCTCTTCACCCGTAACCTCCTCAACACTGACAGGTAATGGTGTGTTACAATTTTGCATGGATCTGATGTCCTTCCAAAAACAGTTAGTATCCTTTTCTGCCAGACTCTTTGCAAGGGCTTCCTTCCTTAATTGGTTTTCATTTTGCTTAATAAATCTAATGGCATATTTGGTCCTAGCCTTTGCTCTTTTGTGAAGTTCAAATATAGGCCCCTGTCTAGGCTGACCTACTTCAAGCCAATGAGACCTAGCATCTCTGGAGGCCTGATACAGGTCAGCCACATAGTCTTGCCAACCTGGCTTATTGAATGAGGACTTATATTTACGGCTATTAAAAATACTTTCCCCCGCTTTTGATAAAGAATCTATTATACTATTGTAAAATGTAATAATGTCCTTTCTGTGTTGTGCATCACTACATTTTGGATCCCTGCATTGTGCTACACCATTACCATCATATTGCACCCTATTTAATAAGTCCTTGGTTTTATCACAGTACATTTGGCACTCTTCATTTGAGATTACATTCCATGGAACTTTTGCCTTGATGCTATTGCTAGTTAATAAAACTATATAGAAAAGCCACCAGTGTCTTTGCATCAAATCAATTACCTCGACGATTTACCTTTCAACATGTTTTTACAGTGATAACCTGGACTACAAGCATTACAAGGAAAATCAAGGTAAGAGGCAAAAAGGTATCAAAACAGTTTAATCCCCGATACATAAGTGGATGGCAGCTTATTGGGATACGTGTTCCTTAATAAAACACACAGAAAAGACCTCCGAAGAGCAATCATATTAAAAGCAGTAAAGAAAAACTGGAAACAGAGCAACTAGATTTACCAAACATTAATGAGCTAAATGGAAAGAAAAACATCGATGAATGATAAAGACTAAAAGTGGATTCAGAGTGAACTGGTACTATAACTCAGTACCCAGCACATCAGCGCTGACCTCAGCATTCCCTTCACTGAGCCAATGAGTCACGGTGAGCTCGCGCGCCAGCAACTCAGCTCTGCACTCACACACGCACGCACGCACACCACGCCCAGGCCAGGGTATGATGTGTGTGTAAACGGTGACGTCACGGGAATTGGTGTAATTCTACGGGATCTCCACTTCAAACTTCATTCTACAACAGCTGACTGGAAGACCTTCAAACATCGCAACGTTAATTCAGCTTTGTATCGGTTAGTCAGAGAGAATACAATACAAACTAAATATACTAGTAATTAGTGCTAGTAAAAATCCTGTCAACACAAACACAGCAATGCCAGTGCTTTCTTTGATTTTTTTTTTTTAGCAAATATCTCTACTTATTTACTCTACAAATTTTAAAGTGTGACTATACGTACATTTTAACTCCATTTCGAATTAGTAAATACAAGTCTTGCTTTAAGAACTTTTATTATCGCACTAAGAAACTTATATTTACTTCCTTTTAACCTTCCCGCATTCGGTAACTTAAATATGTAACTTATGGTAAGACCTTCTCTAAATTTGCCATGAAATACCAGGCTGGGCGAGTTTTCGAAGCCTTGTGTTTTTCTGTATTTTCATCCACCAGAATGCTGTTTATTGTGATGTATCATATGTCAATGGAAAGAGGAATATTTATAGTACATGATAAAACAAAACAAAATGTAAATAAATCGAAATATGAAAGTGTAAATGAGTCCGGAATACAATTATTTCCCATGCAATTGTCTTCACACCATCTTATCTCTAAATTGTGAGTGATGACCATATATATTATTTTTCTTCTCAAATAATAGTATTTTTTCTCCTCTTTCCAAATCTGAAAACAGAAATTGTTTATCTTCAATATTTCTCAAGCAGTGACCGAAAAAACAAAATATATGATTTTGATTGATATGGTTTATAACATTTTCGATTTATTTCGTTGTTACGAAGTGTATGGTCTTAAATTTAGGCTGTATGAATACGGCAAATAATGCTGATGAGTATAAAAAAAAAACTAGAAGTTCCTACGACAAATACTTTTTGCGCTATGAATATTTGAAATGAAGAGCCAAAATGCGAATATTTACGCTTCACCCATCTCTGTTCCGCCGACGCTAGCCGGGTTCCGAGCTGTTCCCCACCTCGTCGTTGCGTTATTTGCTTGGATACGTATATAACTATATATCACCGGAATCGGAAAATTGTGCTCTTTCTAATGGTGAAAACCAAAATAATATAGCGTAATTGGTTCGCGAGCTATGTGAAATTATTTCCATGCATTGTTATTGTTATGTAAATATATGAGAATGTTGATGCAGTTGAATATCTTTGCCACAATGTACAACACATATATAAATATATATATATATATATATATATATATATATATATATATATATTTTCTTTAATACATACGAGGTTGAAAGAAATGGCAATTTCTGCGTTGGAAATTCGCTGGGTGGCAGGAAGTAGATGAAGGAGATGAGCAAAATTCATGGTGGTACAGGGTTACATAAATGTACATGATGATACAGGATATACGACGCGTTTCACTGGACAACCAGCATTATCAAGTAAGGAAGGAATGAAATAAAAGGTAAACAGGAAGGGTATATATAGAGGGTGGAGGATCAGAGGAGGAGGAAAACAGGGGGCAAAAGTCTGCTATTGGTGGAGCGCACTGGATGCGGGATGGTGGTCAGTAGGTGGGGTCGAAGCTGATTGGCTGCGTGTCGAGGGGCGTGGCCTAAGTTGTGTGGCGCCTGCAGAAGACGAAGCTGAAGGAGGTAGCGCGGGGGGCTGCGTCAAGGGCACCGGGGGGCGAGGAGGGGTGTTAGGTCCTGTAGGGTAGTGCCTTTTGGCAGAAGGAAGGATCTGAAGGTCCAGAGTTTGGTTGTTGATGTTGGGATGTAAGGCTTGGATATATAAAGCTTCGAGTATAGGTAATCTCCTTGGGTCACTTTCTTTATCGAGTATGGTGGTGTGTTTCTCTAACTCGTTGCGTGTGAGGTGAGGGTGGTTAGGGGTGAGATAGTGGTCTTTGATGGCTCCAGCCTGAAGGTGAAGAGTTAACCGACGTGAAAGACGAGTCTGCGTCATACCAATATAGGAATGAGGTCCACAGTCCTCATAATTACAGGTATGTTGGTAAATGACGTGATCGTCGGTCATCGGGCTCTTTATCTTGGTGGAGGCTGGTTTGTTGCGGAGAACGAGGTTGGAGGTCTTGGGGGATTTGTAATAAATTATTAATTTGATTTTGTTTTCCGGGTTGGTTGGGTGGACATGCTTGGAGATTATTTCTTTTAAGACGGCCTCGTCATTTTTGTGTTCAGAGGACATGTAATTGCGGTAGAAGATCTTAATTTCATTGGGGTCAATGTTGGGAGGGCTTTGAGTGTACCATTTTTCAAGATGGTGGTTGATGGTGCTGGAGATGTCGGAGTTGGAGTATCCGTTATTTACTAAAACTTGGGATAGTCTTTCTAGTTCCTGGTGGGTGTCGGCCCAGGTAGAGCAGTGCGTGAGGGCTCTCCTAACATAGGCGGAGATGGAGGATAGAAGATAACGGCGGGGGCATTCACTATCGCCGTTGAGGCATTGTCCTGTGTTAGTAGGTTTAATGTAGACGGTGGTTTTGAACCCATGGTCGTTCAGAGCTACGAGGATGTCGAGGAAGGGGAGTTGTCCATTGTTAGATTTTTCAAAGGTGAAGTTAAGTCCGGAGGAGGTCATGAAGCGACGCTGGAGTTCCTGTAGTTCGTGGAGGTCCTTGATTTGCACGAAGATGTCATCCACGTATCTACAGTAGACGGCTGGTCGTTGGGCAGCTAGGAGCTCTTCCTCGATGGTACCCATGAAAAAGTTCGCAAAAAGAACTCCTAGGGGGCTGCCCATCGCCACACCGTCTATCTGCTTGTACATGTTGCCCCGGGGGCAAAGGAAGGGGGCCTCCTTGGTACATAGCTCCAGTAGTGTTTTCAGGGCCTTCTCCGGGATGTCCAGTGTAGGTGTATCAGGGCAATGATAAATTCGACGTAGAATCATGTCAATGGTCCTATCCACTGGCACGTTGGTGAACAGGCTTTCTACGTCGAGAGAGGCGATAGTGTGGTTGTTGTTACGGGGGGCGTCTCGTAAAATTTCCAAGAAATCGTGGGCTGAGTTAAGGTTGAATTGGCTGGGCACGTAGGGGGTGAGGAGGTTGTTCAGGGCCTTGGCGATCTGGTAGGTGGCAGGTGGGCCGACACCCACCAGGAACTAGAAAGACTATCCCAAGTTTTAGTAAATAACGGATACTCCAACTCCGACATCTCCAGCACCATCAACCACCATCTTGAAAAATGGTACACTCAAAGCCCTCCCAACATTGACCCCCCCAATGAAATTAAGATCTTCTACCGCAATTACATGTCCTCTGAACACAAAAATGACGAGGCCGTCTTAAAAGAAATAATCTCCAAGCATGTCCACCCAACCAACCCGGAAAACAAAATCAAATTAATAATTTATTACAAATCCCCCAAGACCTCCAACCTCGTTCTCCGCAACAAACCAGCCTCCACCAAGATAAAGAGCCCGATGACCGACGATCACGTCATTTACCAACATACCTGTAATTATGAGGACTGTGGACCTCATTCCTATATTGGTATGACGCAGACTCGTCTTTCACGTCGGTTAACTCTTCACCTTCAGGCTGGAGCCATCAAAGACCACTATCTCACCCCTAACCACCCTCACCTCACACGCAACGAGTTAGAGAAACACACCACCATACTCGATAAAGAAAGTGACCCAAGGAGATTACCTATACTCGAAGCTTTATATATCCAAGCCTTACATCCCAACATCAACAACCAAACTCTGGACCTTCAGATCCTTCCTTCTGCCAAAAGGCACTACCCTACAGGACCTAACACCCCTCCTCGCCCCCCGGTGCCCTTGACGCAGCCCCCCGCGCTACCTCCTTCAGCTTCGTCTTCTGCAGGCGCCACACAACTTAGGCCACGCCCCTCGACACGCAGCCAATCAGCTTCGACCCCACCTACTGACCACCATCCCGCATCCAGTGCGCATGCGTGGAGCGGTTAACCCCTTCTCTCTCCTAGTTTACGCTTCCACCAATAGCAGACTTTTGCCCCCTGTTTTCCTCCTCCTCTGATCCTCCACCCTCTATATATACCCTTCCTGTTTACCTTTTATTTCATTCCTTCCTTACTTGATAATGCTGGTTGTCCAGTGAAACGCGTCGTATATCCTGTATCATCATGTACATTTATGTAACCCTGTACCACCATGAATTTTGCTCATCTCCTTCATCTACTTCCTGCCACCCAGCGAAAACTCATCAGAGACCTGGAAACTTTGAATAATAAAATTTCCAACGCAGAAATTGCCATTTCTTTCAACCTCGTATGTATTAAAGAAAATTTATTACCTGGCTTTACTAACATATATATATATATATATATATATATATATACCGGTATATATATATATATATATATATATATATAAATATATATACAGTATACATACAAGGTGTCATAAATATATATATATATTTATGTGGTATATATACCGGGTATATATAAAATAAATTAAATAAAAATATAAATAAAATGAAATAAATAAAATAAAATAAATAACAACAGTAATAAATCAAATAAATAAATATATAAATAAAATAAAAATATAATAATAATATAAATACTCGATTATGGACCTTGGGGCTGATCCGCTAGATACCCTGGGCAACAGGAATAAAAAATAAATAAAAATATATATATATATTTAGTAGCAGTCTCTACATTTCCAACGTAGGGCTTATGATCTCAGCCGCTACCACAGTGGGCCGATTTATCGGTACTCACGCGAAGTAACCAAATAATCTCTAGAGTTGCACCTCAATTCACTACTAGGCACGTTGTACACACTCCGAGACGACTAAGAAGGAAGAGAAAGCGAAGGAGAGAAAGAATTGTTATAGTTACCCATTTAATCTAGCTGCTCTCCTCTAAGCCATGCTCCATGTTCTATGAGCCTGCGCCAGGACCTGCCAAAGTATCAGTCACTTCGCGCCCACCGTCGATGTCACACGCCTTTTTTGTCTGTGCTTCGCGAGTGCCTGCTTTGCATCCCCTTCGCTTCAACTATTAGTGAGTGTGAGGCTTTTCAGGCTGTTGAGGTTTTAGAAGGATGTTCAGTGATGTAGGCAGCACTTTATACAGATTTATGGCGTGTTTATTGGGTGTGCGCGTAGTGCTGGAGACGTGTTTATTTATTTGTTTTCTTCGGGGGTGTTTGGTCCGCGACGCCGCATAGCGGTCGTTGTGGGTCGATTCTACCCTCGCTTTTCGGGTTCATGTTTACTTTAACTACCCTTAACGTAACTTGGGGGGGGGGGGGGGGGGAGAGATGCTTCCCGTGGGATGCATTGTGTTTCTTTCCCTTTGTGACTTTTTGTTTTATTGTTTTTTCATATGACTACGTGTCGATATTTTACAAGATTTGAGCATGAGGTTTCTCTGGATTCTGCTTTTGTGTGAGCATAGGGCACACAGCCTTTATTCTCTCACAAACATGCTGCTTTGGTCTCAACTGGCCTATAGCCCTTCTGACTTGTTTATTCAACTTGTCCATAGTTGGTGGTATTGTATTTCGTTCACCTGGTTCACGCTTTTGTCAGTTCCTTTTCGTTTCCCCGGGCCTACTTGACTCGTGGATACGTGGTTCTGGTGAAAATGTCGGTCAAACCCTAGGCTATCCTCCTTTTATTTTATTAATTTAACGTACTTGTGGGGCTTCTCGGGCAGTGTTTAGCTTTGTTACTAGGTTTTTTTTTCACTCAGGGATTGACGCTGCCCTAGTGTTTTCTCTTTTATGTGAATTGTGTAACTAGGCTAGGCCTGTTTTTTTACTTGAGCTGACCACCGTCAGATTGGGCCACACAGTCCTGTCCTTCTGTTTTCCTCTTGTCTCTACTGACTTGCTGGTTGGTCTTCTACGCTCTTGTTCAAATTCCCATTATATTGTGTGTTTAAGCTAATCGGTTTTTTGCCTTGAGCTGCCCGCCATTGGAATGGTCCACACAGGTCCTTTCCTTCCGACTTCCTTTTGTCTCAACTGACTGGGAGGTCTCGGTCTCGTAGCTCTCGGTTAAATTCTCGTTTTTCTTACTATTTAGTGTTTACATGTTTCTGTTCTTCCCCTGCCTGTGGTTACTTGATCACAATAAGGGGGGGGGGGATGTCTGGAAACTGTACGCGATAAGGGCCCCGCTCACAGGGAGGATATGCTTGGACAAGTTGACTCGACTTTCGTGTTTACTCACGTTTTTTCGCCACACAGGCGAGGGTCTTCAGGTGTCCTCAGCTCCTTCATCTTTTTAAATCCGCCCTACAAGCGCCTTTATCTTTTTGATGTGCCCTGTGCCTTGTCAAGGCCTAGGCCACATAGCTTTTTCACTTGACTTGGTTTAACACCTTACGAGCGGCCTATGCGGTTTATTTATATGTACCGCCCAGCGGGGTGTTTTTAGCCAAAATAGGGCTGTTTACGTGATCATTTTCATGCCTAAATAAGACCCAGAACGTAAAACAAGTACCTATCCCTGAAAGGGCATAAACAGAGCTTTCGAATGACACCATAACGATCCTTTTATGATGGCTAGTTTTCTTGCAATAACCGTGCAACGCGAGTGCAAAAAGCATGTAATTAGCCACTTTCCCGATACAATTCCTTATATAGCGAGTGAGAGAGGGAGGAGGGAGCTGGGATTCGTGTCAGTATGTTCGCCGCGGTGGTCTGGAGCAGTCATACGCTCGCTACTCTCCTGCCACCACTTGTCTCTCTCTCTCAGCAACATTACGTGCTGAAATTGCCACTCGACCTATGTCGAGCGCCGCCACATAGTCCAGCTTTATTTAACTCGACTTATGTGGTGAGCCTCTAATTAAGGGTTAAGCACCCTGTTATGCCCCCTTTTTCATGTACCTGGACAGGGCTCCTTGGACAACGGCTGATTGGCTGTTTTCCTATCCCTTATGTCCTGTTCCTTTTGTCCTCCTTCTGTACCTGGTTCCTGCCCTACAGGCGGCCTCCTTGTATACTGGGTGGACCCAAGGACCACCTGAAAAGTCCTAGGACTCGACCCAAAGTGGCGATGTCCTGTGTGTTTTGGATTCCCTCCCCGCCCCTATTTAAACTTATAGGTTACTGTTGGGTTGCTCACACTTGACCTTTTTCCTTCCAGCTGGTGCCCGCTCTACTGCCGGCTGTCCCTACGCCACCGCCACTTCGCCTCCTCCTTCCTCCGCTCTCACAGAGGGTTCTCAGGTATTTCGGATGGGACAAATTTCCCCAAAATTTGGTTTGAACCTGTTCCCAGGGTTGGGCCTCGCTAAGGGGCTTGTCCCAGCCCTGGTGATGAGGGTCTCCGGTGTGGGTGGTTTTTACTTGACTTTCCTGTTATCCTTGCTACTTAGCTTCTTACTGGATATTGTCTTACTTGAGTATTACATGCTGATTTGGCTATACTGCCTCATATTGCCTGTCTCACCTCCACTGGTGTGTAATGCTTCCCCCATTTTTCAGTGCTGTGATGCTGGCTCCTCCCTGCTCTCGGCCGACATGTCATGCCCTATACCTTGTCAAGGCCTAGGCCACATAGCTTTTTCACTTGACTTGGTTTTCAGCGCCCTGTTCTGCCACCTTTTTTCATTGTACCTAGACAGGACTCCTTGGACAACAGCTGCTTGGCTGTTTCCTCTCCCTTGTGTCCTCCTTCGGTACCTAGTTTCCGCCCTACAGGCAGCCTCCTAGTATACTAGGTGGCCCCAAGGACCTCCTGAAAAGTCCTAGGACTCGACCCAAACTGGCGATTGTCCTGTGTGTATTGGATTCCCTCCCCTTCCCTATTTCCACTAATAGGGTACTGTTGGGTTGCTCACACTTGACCTTTTTCCTTCCTGCTGTTGCCCGCTCTCCTGCCGGCGAAAACTACACCGCTTCGCCCCCTCCTCCCTCCGCTTTCCCGGAGGGTTCTCAGGTATTTTGGGTGGGGTCTTTTTTCCCCAAAGGACTTGGACCTGTTTACCAGGGTTGGGTCTTGCCAAATGGGCTTGTCCCAGCCCTGGTGTTTGTGGTCTACTGTGTGGGTGTCTTTTAATTGACTTTCCTTGCTACTTGGCGTCTTCCTGGATATTGTCTTACTTGGGTTTCATCTGCTATTTTGGCTCTACTGCCTCATACTTTTCCCCTGTCTCACCTCCACTGGTGTGTGACGCTCCCCCCCATTCTTCGGTGCCGTACTGACGGCTCCTCCCTGCTTCCGCCTGACATGCTTTCGGTCGGCCATGCTGGACCGTCGGGGGTGCTGCCTCCGCACGGCCTGCTACGCCAAGGATGTCTACGACCCCCGCCGATGTTAAGTTTGTCTCTCCGCCCTTCACCTCCTGGACGCACCCTGCTTCGGAGGAAGGCCGACGGGCCTAGATCGCCTAACAGGCGAGGATCTCCTGGTGTCCTCTGGCTCTTCATCTTTTCTAGAATTCCGCTATACAAGCAAATTTTCTACTTTTTGATGTACCCTGTATATCTGTATCTGGGAATCGGCCACATCGCCTATTTTCTCGGTTATTGATGGAGTTGGTGCCCTGTCTCAGTTTGAATGTACATATGGTCCTGGATATGGCTACTTGGCTGATTTCCTATCCTCTGTGTCCTCCTGTGCTTCGTTTCTGCCCTACAGGCGGCCTTCTAGTGTACTAGGTGGAGTCAGGGACCTGTTGCCTAGTCCCAGGACTCTGCTCGCGTGGCGATTGTCCTGTGTGTCTTGGATTCCCCCTCCTATTTGTACCACTTAGGTGTCGGGTAGCTCACACTTGACTTTTTACTGCCAGGGGGGTTCGGCCTTGACTCCGCGTTGTGTTTACACATGTTTTCCGCCAAACAGGCAGGGTGTCATCTGCCTCTTCCTCTTTCTATAGAACCTCACTCCACAGGTGGGTTTCTTGGATGTACCCTGTGCCCTGTATCTGTCACCTGGAATCGGCCACATGTCTTTTTCCTCTGGTTCTTATGCCCTTTGCATTCATATGCACCCAGGGAACGGCTGCTTAGCTGGGTTTCCCCCCCTTGATGTGTCCTCTGTTAATTTCCTTCTGTGCCTCGAATCCGCTCCACAGGTGGCCTCTTGCTCCTAGATCGCCACAGAGCCTCGCTGACAGGTCCCAGGCCTCCGCTCACGTGGCGTTGGTCCTGTGTGTATTGGATTCCCTCCTTTCTTCATTGACCTTTTACCGTCCATCCCCACCGTGGCCTCCACTTTTGTGTCTGGCCTGCTGCTCCGCTCCTCGGTCTTCACTGGGTTCTTCAGCCCTATGTTGCATTCGCTTTTCCTGCCCGGTCCAGGACGTTCGCCACCCATTGCCGTCGACTGGTTCGGGTGGTTTCTCTGCTCGTCAGCCCCTGCCGACGTCCACAGCTACCTCCTCCTGCCGGCCCTTTTAAGTCCGGGACTGACGTTCCTGGGGGTGGCTTGGCAGGATGCTTTCTTGCTTGTGCTAAGCGACACATGCTCCGCACAATGGGAGGTCGTGGCGACGCCCTCGTCGTCCTCCTTCAACCATGCGAGTGGTGGTCCGTCGCCGGCAAGGAGCCCTGGGGCTTGGGCTATGGGACGGGCCGCGGGGGGCGTTGTATACGCTCCTCCCGTGGCCGTTCGTACCCGGTTTGCCGTTCCGTCCTGTGGGTGGACTATGCTGGCAAGTTCCGGGACCCTCGTCCTCCGCTGCCTTGCTCTGACGGGAGGGGGACAGGCCGGAGCGTGAGGCCCGCTCTCCGTTTTTGTCCGGACGGCCAGGTGGACGGGGGTTTGGCCATGGTAGTTCCTTTCTCCATGACAGCTTAAGGGAGGCTATGCTCCACACAACGCGTAGCTCCTCCTGGCCTCCCTCTCCCCTCAACCGGCCGTCTCATTGACTTGGTGGTGGGCCTGACGCAAAGCGCCCGCACCGGCTTCTCCCGCCCCCACTTCCTGCGCTAGCCACGCCGGTCGTGGGCACGATGGGGTATAGAAGGGTCTGGCCTGGAGGCGGAGGTCTCAACCTCCTCTCGGGCGCCCTCTCCGTCATCGACGCAGTGTCTCAGGAGGTGGCCCAGGTACTCCGGTCCATGTATGGGGGAGGTGCCGTCGCGATAACATCTCCACACATTGTGTCCTGGATACACTTGCTCTAGTCGTCCGTGTCACAGGCCTGGGGTTCACCATCGCTATTTCACATGGCGGTCCTCCCACCTTCACACTGGGAGCTATGGAACCTCCACTGTGCTCCTGTTCCCCCGGGTCGGGTGTCCATGTCAACACTTGTCGTGTTCTGCCCGTTCTCGTTCACGAACGTGTTCTGGGTGTTTTCCCGGCTGGGATCTTTACATTGGGCGGCACTGACCGTGCCTTTAGGCCAGCTCGGACTCGACTACCTTGTTCTACTGGTCCCTTAACACTTCCCTGTATCGCTCCCCCCTTTACTGGCTGTGGCCGGTACCGCGCTTGCTACATATGAGACTATCACACTGGGTCGCTCGCGGCAGCGGTGCCCTGGCCTGCTCCCCCGGCGGCCATCTGGATAGCCACAGATGCGTCGTGTGAGGTGGGTGAGGCTCCCGATCTAACATGGGTCTTCACCACCACGGCAAGTGGTCAGGGCTCTTCGCTTTCGCGTCCGGGCCATGATCCTGTTGGTACCGTTCTTCATCCTGCGGGATCGCTGTCTTGCCCTGGCGGGCTTGTCGGTGGCCTTTCGGTTGGTCTTCTTATCCGCTGATGCCTTCGGCACGGACTGGAGTGGGTGACAGTCGGTGTCCACATTGCCTCCGCCCGTCGCACTCCTCGTGCTATGTCCTCTACGGGCTGGGATTTTTCTGGCGTGGGGTTTGATTGATCGCGCCCATGTGGCCGGCCCGTGCTTGGTAAGCTCCGCTATCTTTTCTAATGATGCACACTCCACCTTGAGCCACATACAAGATTTTGTAAAAATTGGAATGGAAACTTTTATTCCTCATCAAAAGTACAGTAAAAGATCTAATTCACCTAAATGGTTTGACCATAATTGTGCTAGAGTAACTGAACAAAAAGCAATAGCCTACAATGCATACACAAGATCAAAAACACATGAAGCCTTTAATTACTTTAGAAACATCAGAAATCATGCCAAAACTGTATTAAACCTAACTAAATCAAACTTTCTCCATAAGCAGGCAAATAAACTTCTAAATAATCCAAATGATAACAAAATATTTTGGTCTACTCTTAACTCATTTAAATCCAACTTCACTACTGCTTCATCCATTCCACCATTAAAATCTCCGACTGGCAATCTTGTAAGTGACCCACGAGGTAAAGCTAACCTTCTTGCGGATATTTTCTCCACCAACTCAACCTTAGATGAAATAAATCAAGATGTCCCTGTACTTAATTTTAATTCACCTGAAATTCCCTCACTTAAGATCCACACCAGACATGTCAAAACTAATTTGCAGAATCTCTCAGTAGATAAGGCTCCTGGTCCAGATGAAATTCCTCCAATAGTACTTAAGAATTGCTCCTTGGTGCTCGCTCCTGTATTGGCAAAATTTTTCCGTCTGTGTACTCATACCTCATGCTTCCCAGTACCCTGGAAAGAAGCAAACATCCATCCAGTTCCTAAAAAAGGTGCCTCTTCAGATCCATCAAACTACAGACCAATAGCTATAACTTCCACTCTTGGCAAAGTTTTTGAAATTATATTAAATAATCACATAATTAAGCATCTGGAGAATAATAATTAATCAGTGATAGGCAATATGGTTTTAGATGATGTCGATCAACTGCAGACATTCTTTGCCTTCTTACGCATCAAATCAACCAAGCTACAGACCAACATGGTGAAACACATACAATAGCACTGGATATATCAAAGGCATTTGATAGAGTCTGGCATCAATCCTTATTGTCGAAGATGTCACACTACGGCCTTGCATCATTAGTTCCACTAATTTCTTCTTATCTTCATAACAGAAAAATACGTGTAATGGTAGATGGCCTTTATTCTCAATTTCACTCAATAAATGCTGGTGTTCCCCAGGGATCAGTTTTGGCCCCAACTCTGTTCCTCATTCATATCAATGATCTCATATCTACCACTCATAATCCAATACATTCCTACGCAGATGACTCAACACTCCACAGTTCCTTCACATTTACCAATTCTTTCACCCAACCCGATCTTATAAATTCAAAATAAACACTGCAATTTCTCTGAACCAGGACCTTTCTAGAATTAATGAATGGGGACAAGAGAATCTAGTTTCCTTTAATGCACAGAAAACCAAGTACATTCAATTTTCTAACCGACAGAATCTCACTGACTCCCATATATTTTTTAATGATGTAAATATTCCCACTTCCCCTAGTATTGACATTCTCGGTGTAACATTAACTACTAACTTGAGCTGGACACATTATGTTAGAAGCATTGCTAAGAATGCCTCTAAAAAACTGGGACTCCTGTACAGAGTTCGAGAATTCTTCACTGACGAGCAGTTGGCCGTAATATATAAAAGTCATGTGCGCTCTCAGATGGATTACTGTTCACCTCTGTGGGGTGGAAGTGGAGTGGTTGCATTGAGGCAGTTGGACAAAATTCAAAATAAAGCTATTAGATTAATCAATAACCCTGCAATCACACAGGACCTTCCTACATTAGCCATACGAAGAAACGTTGCATCCCTTGCATTATTCTACAGATATTTTCACAGCAATTGTTCCGAGGAACTTGCTTCAATTGTGCCGCCTCTCCACATCTTTCCCCGTAGAACTAGGGCAGCTGAGAGTGCCCATGAATTTACACTTTCTCCTCCACAATGCAGAACTTCTGCTTATCAGAATTCATTTATCCCCAGAGCTACTACTCTTTGGAATTCACTTCCCTCGAATCGCTTTCCACAAACTTACAATCTACAAATGTTTAAATCCAGTTGTTACAAACATTTTATGAATGGAGGATGCCTTTAGGCACATGGACCTTTTTGTTTTATCTGTGTTTTTCCTTCCTCCGTTCATTGTCTCTTAAAAAAAAACAAAAAAACAAACATACGTGTACTGGGTTCCCGTCATTTGTCCGTTCACATGCATTGTAACGGCTCAGACGGGTTGCTTTTCGGTAGTTGGGGTGTACTGTAGGACGATCAAGTCCCATCTCACCACTGCCCCGCCCAGTCGTCACCGTGGATGATGTTGGTGTGGTGCTAACCGTGCCTCGGCACGACTCGCCGGAGTCCCCCCGCTGCACTTGCTCCTGCAGTCTCGGTTACCACACCAGCCTTAACAGTGTTCCAAAGAGACTGCACCTTCACAAGACTCTCCTGTCGGTTAGACAATTGGCCTATGGAACACTAAAGTCCTGCCCCACCGCTGCTCCAACATGTAAACACTGTTGCCGCCGCAAGTGTGTTGCCAAACGGCTGAAACAATGGTGTCCGTGTTCCGTTCCCCTCCCTGTCTCCGGCTTCCTCTTGGGCCGGATTGGGGCCCTAGGGACCTTGTTGGCATTTGTGTCATAAATGTTTGTGTGGCTGGGTGGTTGCCGCCTTTTGACCTCGGCTTGGCTGATATGCTTCATCGGCGCTGGCTGATGTCTCCGTGGAGGGCTTCAGTCATCTTGGATTGGGTTCCCTAACTGGCTCCATGACGCTGGGTAGTGAGCACACAGCTCCCTCGGTTGCGTTTGTGTTCCGTTCCCGTCATCACTGGTTTGGGACACTCGCCGGCATGTACGGTCCTACATCTTTCGAGGCCGCCTGCCCGCTCTTGGGGTACCCTTAGAGGCCTTGACGGGGCTGGTGCTCCCTCACAAGGGGTGTCACCTTTCTGAAGACCTGCTTTAGGCTCCGTCCGGCTCCAAACCATAGCCAGGGCCCCTTCCCTCGGGTTCGTCACTTTGACCCCTTCTGTTCATTTTGTAAACTCGTATGGAACTTCTGCTATGCCAGATTCACGCCCTGTTGCTTCTGTGTGTGCCACTGTGCCGGGACGGGCTTCGGTGTGCACATACCTCTCCATGCCCACGGCCAGGCTTCATATGCCTTGGGTCGCGTTCAATCAACGTGTCCCCTGCTTCGCCATCCATCCTGCTTCTCTTCCTGCTGTATTCGTCCCATACTGTATTTTCTTCCTTTCCCTGACAAAGGGGGGGGGGGGAGGTCTTTTTTGTATGCTTGTACAAAGCCTTTCTTTCAATACATGTCTGTTTGGTATGGAGGATGTCGCTCTTACGGTTTTTACATTATGACTACACTGTCTACGGGTTTTACCTTGGTATGCTTATGCCGCATACCCATGTCATGTACATGACGAATGTCAGATGATGTCGTCAGCCGGCTATACCGTGCCATTTTGTTTTGTAAACACTTAACACCTGCCTTCACTTAAGGTTTTCGCTCTTACACTTTTTCCGTTCTGACTCCACTGTCTCCGGGTTCTGTGTTGGTATACTTATGCCTCCTACCCATGTCATGTACCTCCAGAGTGTCATCTGATGGCGTCCGCCTGCTATGCCGTGCCTTGTGTTTTTGTGAATACTTTCCACTTAGCTTCACTTTAGGATTTCGCTCTTCCAGTTTTTACTTTCTGACTCAACTGTCTACGGGTTTTGTGTTGGTATGCTTCTGCCTCCTACCCATGTCGTGTAACTACAGAGTGTCATGTGGTGACGTCCACCGTCTCCTGTGTCTCTTCCTCCCATACTGTATTTTCTTTGTTTCCCTACAACAGGGGGGGGGGGGGTTGTATGCTTGTACAAAGACTTTCTCTTTCAATACTTGTCTGAACAGTACTGTCTGTTTAGTGTTACAGATGTAACTCTTAAGGTTTATTACATTTGGACTATACTGTCTACGGGTTTTTGTATTGGTATGCCTATGCCTCATACCCATGTCTTGTACATACGAGTGTCTTCGGAGGTCATCCACATGCTGTGCTGTGCTGTTTGTTGTTGTACTACATTACAATTGACTTCACCTTTCCCATGTTGGTGTGCCATTTCAAGGTCGCCATGACCTCTTCCTTTACCTGCCTGTGCATTTTAGACCCTAGACTGATACACTTGTAACACGTATTTTCTTAATATGCACCGTACTATTACGCTCTTTTTCCTATAAACTGATTTGTTTATTTGTGTCTTTTCTTGGTCATCTACTTTTGCTAAGGCTTGGGGTTTTTAAGGTTTCTTGGATGTCCGCCTGCAATTTGGGATTCAAGCCCTACGTTGGAAACGTAGAGACTGCTACTAAATTGGGAGTTTTGACGACCTCCCTTATAACCAAATAAGGAAAACCTCTTATTTGGTAGCAGTCTCGGAGTATCCAACGACAGAGTATCCTGCCCTCATGCCGATCCCCTGCCCATCCAATCTAAACTGATTACTTGATACCTCGATACTTTGGCAGGTCCTGGCGCAGGCTCATAGAACATGGAGCATGGCTTAGAGGAGAGCAGCTAGATTAAATGGGTAACTATAACTTCTTTCTCTCCTTTGCTTTCTCTTCCTTCTTAGTCGTCTTGGAGTGTGTACAACGTGCCTAGTAGTGAATTGAGGTGCAACTCTAGAGATTATTTGGTTACTTCGCGTGAGTACCGATAAATCGGCCCGCTGTGGTAGCGGCTGAGATCATAAGCCCTACGTTGGATACTCCGAGACTGCTACCAAATAAGAGGTTTTCCTTATTTGGTTATAAGGGAGGTCGTCAAACCTCCCAATATATATATATATATATATATATATATATATATATATATAAAATAAATGAAATAAAAATATAAATAAAATTAAATAAATAAAATCAAATAAATAAATATATAAATAAAATAAAAATATAATAATAATATAAATACTCGATTATGGGCCTTCGGCTTGCTCGGGACCTTGGGGCTGATCCGCTAGACACCCTGGGGAACAGGAATAAAAAAAAAAAAAAATATATATATATATATATACTGTATATATATATATATATATATATATATATATAATATAAAATAAATAAAATAAAAAATATAAAAATAATATAAATACTCGATTATGGGCCTTGGGCTTGCTCGGGACCTTGGGGCTGATCCGCTAGACACCCTGGGGAACAGGAATAACAAAACAAATATATACGGTATATATAATTATATATATATATATATAAAATAAATAAAATAAACAAATAAAATGAAATAAATAAAATAAAATACTTAAAAACAATAATAAATCAAATAAATATTTAAATAAAATACAAAATATAATAATATAAATACTCGATTATGGGCCTTGGGCTTGCTCGGGACCTTGGGGCTGTTATATACTGTATATATATAATATATATATATATATAATATATACTGTAATATAACTAAAATTCCATAGAGTACTTACCATACTTCCTGTAAGCATTCCTGTGACATCTTCGTGATTATAATGTATTTATTTCCTAGGCAGTATTTATTGATAAATATATTTGTCTTTCAAGCAAAAAATAGTGTAAAGTCATCAATGATACCTAGACAAAACTGCATCAATACTCAAGGGGTTAACCAAGATTCACTCCCCTCAGTCACCAAAAGTCACAATTTTTTTTTTTTTTTTTTTTTTTTTTCTATGTGATTGCGGAAGGCAAAAGGCATAACTGCCTATAGCGAGTGCCTCCCCCATAGTTGAAAGAGTGACAGGGCCAAAATCAAGGGACGTTCGAGCCAAAATGCCTGGACACACGGAGTTTGAAGCAATTTAAGTCATAGGAAGAGGGAAAGACTGATTCTGGGAGAGAGTTCCAGAGCTCAGATGTTGAGTAGAAGAAAGTTTGAGAGTAACGTTTCACTCTTGGGTTGGAGAGTTGCACAGAGTAGGGGTGGGATTGAGTTGCAAGACGGGTACCACGTGCCCTACGTAAAGGAGGTGGTATGCACTGGGATAGCTCTGAGGAACACTGATTATTATAGTAGCGATAGAATAGCGAGAGAGATGCAACATTGCGGCGGAGAGAAAGAGATTGCAGAGAGTTGGTGAGTGGACGGGAGTTAATGATACGAAAGGCCTTCCTTTCAACTTTGTCTAGGAGAGCGGTGTGAGAGGAACCTCCCCACACATGTGAACAATACTCAATACAAGGGCGCACTATGCCCCTGTACAGAGCAAGAAGCTGTGCAGGGGAAAAGAACCCCCTAAGGCGGTTGAGCACACCCAGCTTCTGGGAGGCTGCCTTAGCAAGACTGGTAATATGGTCCTTCCAAATGAGAGCAGAAGAAAAAGAGACACCAAGAATATTGAGAGAAGATGAAGGGTTGATTTTTGTATTGTTGAAGAATAAGGGATAGTCCGCTGGGAGATCCTGACGGGTAGATAGATGGAGAAATTGGGTTTTAGTAACATCTTATATACATATATAGTTCGAATTATTCACTAAACACTTTCACTGGGTAGATGAAATAATCCATAATTGCCTGCCTATAGCTAGGCATGGTGGGCCAGAGGGAGGGAGCCCAGAATTTAAAGGGCCGGGACCCTGCCTCACAGTCTGGGGGCCGGGAAACTACTGACTTAACAAAGGCCCGGGCTCCTCAGAGAGGGACGCTATGGGGTTGCTAGATACTTCCTTTTGTAACTTACTAATGCCTAACTTACCAGTCCAAATTGAGTCAAAATCGAGTCATAAACTTATTTTTGGCGAATATTTCTAACTTACAGGTGGCATTATGACGCGATTGCGTCATACGAGCACTCTTGGAGGGGTGGCATTATGACTCGATCGCGTCGTAAAAATGCGGAAGGGTTAATTCTAATTTCTCTCATTGAATTAAATTTTGAGGTCTACAGTAAATATTAGTTGACCAGCAAAAATTTTCTCAAGAAATTTATTTTAGCAGAGGATCATTTCTTTTCTCTTGCCTGTGTTACTTTGCTTCCAATTTCTATAGTAAGAGAGTATTCCTATACAGTGCCTTACTAACATGAATTTTCCAGAATTTTCCTGCATTAATATTTCAACTGCTCACTCATCAGACTAACCACCTTCATTCATCCATACAAACTAGAGTACGGGTGTGTGGTTAAGAGAAATCCCTATTTTCCAAAATTTGTTGTGCCAGTGCTAAAATTTTTGTGGGATTATTAATTTTGTCAATGACATTCAGCCCAGGTATCTTTACCAATAGTGTCATTTTTCCCCCATGTCCTTTAACCCTTTGGCGCACCTATAGTTTCCAATCAAAGTTTTTCCCACTCCCAAAGTATATCTCAGCTCACTCAGAGCCAGTTTTGTGCCCGGCGATAATTTGTTTCTGTGACGTTTTTATCCACCAAAAAATCCTTGTATTTGGATTAATGAGGTACCATCGGCTTCGTTATTGATTGAACTTGAAGATAAGCGAATAAAAACATAGAATAAATACAAAACAACCACATTGGGGCACTCCGAAATAAGAATTGTAAAAAAAAAGTAAATATCTTATCTACAACTCGTGCTAGCTCAAAATTTTGCCTGCAACATTTTTGATTTGCATACACATATGGAAGCGGAATTAATGAGGATTCCACTGGTAACTTTAGAATTACTATAAACCAAATAGTTACTGAGATACACGAATAAACGTGAAAGTATCGAAACACAGACTGAGCTGTACTCTGCTCCCTTCCCAGCCAGCCGTGAGTAAACGGTTAAACTGAGGGAGTTGCCAATTGTACCCGTTGAACTAGACGTAATACTTAATATCTATGCCAAATATGACGCTCGTCAGACGAAAACCTATTTTTTGGCGAATATTTTTAAGTTTAATGACTCTTAACGAGTCATCGTGCGCCTAGGAAAAAAATACCTAATGACTCTGAACGAGTCATCGTGCGCCAAAGGGTTAAGCCTTTTGGCAAGAAGTCACCTCATCTTGAGGAATACCTAATTTCCTCAGACAGTTCTACTGAGAACAACTCAGAAGAGGAATTAGAGGGAGCGGGAATTGAACCTCAGTCAGACACAGAGTTTGGGAAAGAAGTAGGGACAAAACTTTCTTCTGACATTGACGACTTGACTGAACAACTTACTAACTCTTTCAAGGAGACATCGGGCCACCCCGATACATCCTCTAGCGCCTGCGGAACAGTTAACCCGTACAGCCCCAGCGACGCGCCTGACGCGTCGGCGATGTATGTAACGCACAGCCCCAGAGACGCGCCTGGCGCGTCACCCTAATTGCGCCGACTGTAACCTCAGGTGTAGCCACTCAAGAGGGCTCAGATTTGTATGGGAACTGTGTACGTATCCCACGCAACCGTGCCGATGGTTGAAAACTCTCAAAGTCTACGTGCGTGCGCGTGAGCGCGCAATAACCTGGTTTTTTGGGGTAATTGCCTTCAATTTTTTACTCTTGTAAAATACGTTTTCGGGGGCTCTGTAGGACCATTCTTTAAGCTTTTTGAGCGGTTTTTCGTGGTTTTTCCTTCATTCCTAACCCATTCGCTATTGTTTCTGGAATAAAACAATTTTTGGAAAACCGGCCGGGTTCTGGTGAACAAACATTACAAAACTAGCCGGGGCTGGACGGGTTAAAGATACAGTGGGTCACCCCGATAATACATCTTCAAGCGCTAGCGCCAACGCCAGCGAACCGTCATTGGTGTCCCAAGATCACCAAAATTTCGCGGAACACGAGGTAAAACTAGATACCTCCGGCACCCAGAGCCATTTCAGCTTACGTCCTTCAGTACTAGGTGGAGTCACCCTGCGATCAGGAAACACCTACTTTCCTGTAGTGCCGGCAGTGACACCTCCACCGGCAACGACTACCAGTACTTCATCTACAATAATGCCACTGGCAAATTCCACAGCAATCATGACAGGTCGGCCGCCACCACCGAAGATAAATCTCATGCAACGTGGGCAAGACATCGCCTACTTTACCGGAAAAGATTGTCCAAACTACCCGGGAGGAGTTCTTATCTTCTTGCGGACCATCGAAGACCTCATGAGGAATAGTGACATAACGACAGATGAAGACAAGATCGTTTTTGTAAGAGGATACCTGAAAAGCGGCTCCAGACCCGCACAGTCCATCCTAGGTTTCCGGACCAAGGACTATAGTGCATGGAGAACATATCTGATTGAATGTTTTGGAGACGGCAACCAAGGAGGAGCATTGGCCTTTGTACACAGAATGGCCCACAAATTTGACGAGTCCCTTGGTAAGCGAGACATGCTCATGGCCATTACAGGAGATGTTGTCGTAGATGCCGAGCAAAGATTTTACACTTCAGATTGGGTAAATCAGGGAGAACAAACTATGACCCTGACAAATCTAAGTAAATTCCTAGAATACATGGTTTTCGTATGCGCACTGCCTACCACTCTTAGGAAGGAAATCATGAAAACTGAGTTCAAAACACCAAGTAATCTTTAGGAGTTTGTGGCAAAGAAAGCATTCAAAATCTCCACAGATGTAATACCAAAAGCCTTCGTAAGCCCAGTAGAAGTGTATGGGACCAAACCCAAGCAGGCTACAAGCTCAAGGAACCACAACATCTGTGAACACTGCCAGAAGAAGGGCCATGACAAGAGATCATGCTGGAAACTGCACCCGGAGCAAACCCCGGACAGGTGCAAGAAGAAGACGACATACACAGCTTCCGGTGGGGCATCACACAAAGGTGAACGAGCACAAGGAACCCCCACAAGCCAAGGGAAACAAAGTCCGAGGAAGAGCTGTATGATCCGTGGAGAGATGGGAAATTCCACCGACGAATGCCGAGCAGCCAAGGATCTAGTCAGTTAGTACCACAAACGTTCGTCGGGGGAAGCCCAGGGCACACGCCCGAAAATCAAACGTAGTAAAGACTACTCTGTTACCTACCAATGTACACTCGTCGCCCTTACACGTGCCCTCTATCGTTGCGGCTGTCACATGAGTGAACATTATGTCAATTCCAGTAACGGTAGGTAACAGGAAGATCTCTTTGGCTCTTGACTCCGGCGCCTGCGCCAACGTCTTGTCCTACGAGTCATTGATAAATCTTCAAAATCAGCTTAAGTGCAACTGGACATTTAATCTCCCAGACATGCAACTTAAAGGAGTTACACGGGATACCCTACAACTAGTTGGTATGGTAGACATTCCGTTTAGAATCACACGTCGCGGAGACCCAAACATCAAGACAAGGTTTTTCGTGATAAAGGATTTTCCACTCCCAGCCGATGGCCTCATCGGCATCGAAACGATGAAGGACAACCGCATCGTCTTAGATCCTTCCGAGCAGAGTATGACATACAACCGCCACACATATTCTACAATGCAGAATCCACGACCTCTCCTACACTCGACCATTGCAGCGACTGTACCAGCAAGCATGGACAATATACCTGCGCGGTCCTTGGGGTTCCCTACTCCAAGTATCCAGAGTGTTGGATCAACAGGTCAAGGTTCTCGGTTGTATCCCATAGTAGTTTCTGGAATACAAAGGATTCGTGCTACAGAGGGTGCACATCTTCCAGTTAGGTTACCCAAACTAAAGAAAGGCACGGATGCAATCTGTCTAAGTGAAAGTGCATGTGTAAAGGGACTAGCTCTCGAGTCAACCTTGTACAAGTTACACAATAACGCAAGGGCGGAGATACTAGTCTACAACAGATCTAATGGTCCAATTACGCTGAAGTCCGGTTGTACCATCGGAAAAGCTCTTGTGTACGACTATCCAGTAGATCCAGAACCCCCGGAGTGGCCCTCCGCACAAGCGCCCATAGCTGTGATGACAGCATTGAAACCTTCCAAGATGTCAGAAACAGATCCTACCAAGCTGCACCTCAAGAATGTAGACTATCCAGAACTGGAGGACTCCCTTCTGAGGTTACTACAGCGGTTCAGAGATGTCGTTGCGCTCCCAGGAGAACGACTAGGTAAAATGGATCTAACAACGCATTCCATACCCCTAAAACCAGGCACCAACCCCGTCTACACAGCGGCATGCAGATTGCCACACTGTCAAAGGGAGGTGGTTAACTCCTTCAGACATATTATGTTCCAGTAAGTCCACGGAGGCGGGCGCCCGGTATCATTGCCACTGCACCACACAACTGTCAAAACCACACTGCTGGCCGTTAGAATTGTCAGAGGAACCTGGGGTTGCCACCAACCGACAGATCTTCATCTAACTTACCGGACTTACTGAGCTCATATGACGCTCAATCGCGTCATAAACTTATTGGAGAGGCATGTAGATAAGTCCATATGACACGATCGCGTCATATGAGTTTTTGGTCATAAGTTCCATATGACGCTATCGCGTCATATATGTCGCAAGGAGTTAAAGGGATGGTCGACGACATGCTTGAGCAAAAGGTTATCCAACATTCATCCTTGCCATGGAATTCACCTCTTTTCCTGGTTCCTAAGAAGGATGGAGGATGGCGCCCAGTGATTGATTATTGCAAGGTTAATCAAGCAACCATACCTGATAGATTCCCCATGCCTGTACTGTCCGAGCTACTACAAGGCATTGGTAAAGGGAATACAGTGTTCAGTACGCTAGATCTCCTCAGCGGGTACTGGCAAGTTGGAATGGATGAAAAGTCAACGGAAGTCACTGCTTTCTCGACCCCGAGCGGACACTACGAATGGTTACGCATGCCTTTTGGGTTAAGAAACGCACCCCTCACCTTTCAAAGGTTAGTCAACAACTTTTTTGCGGGCCTCTTGGGTGACTAAGTCTTTGCCTACCTGGACGACATCATAGTCTGTAGTAAAGATGTTGATTCTCATTTCGACAAACTCCAACAAGTAATGGAAAGACTACAAATGGCAGGTTTATGTATCAAGATCAGCAAGTGTGACTTCCTTAAAGGAAAAATCAAGTTCCTAGGTCATCAAGTAGACGAAGAAGGAATCCACACTATGGATGATAAGATCGGTGCGGTACAAAATTTCCCACGACCAAAATATGTAGAGAACATCCGAAGCTTCATTGGCTTATCAGGCTACTATCGTTCTTTCGTGAAGAACTATGCGAGTCTGGCAAGGCCTCTGACCCAACTGCTCCGAAAGGATGCACCGTTAGAATGGGGCCCAGAGCAAGAAGAAGCCTTCAACAGCCTTAAGCAGGCTCTCACCTCTACACCTGTCTTAGTTTTCCCTGACTATGATCAACCATTCACACTTTGCACCGATGCATCCCTCAAAGGTCTTGTAGCTATACTGATGCAGCCAGATGAACGAGGCAAAATGCGAGTCATTGGTTACGCAAGTAGAGTGTTGAATGATGCCGAGACTAGGTATCACTCAACGGAATGGGAAACCCTTGCAGTAGCTTGGGCCCTGAAGCATTTCTGAGACATCATCCTCAGCTATCCGATCGATCTCTACACCGACAATGAGGCGGTCACGAAGATATTCAAGGGTGGTAAGAATCTCACTGGCAGACTAGTGCGGTGGTACGAAACGGTATTACAGTTTGATCCGACTCTGTATCATATCAAAGGTCTGGCTAACGTGGCGGCGGACGCACTCTCCCGAAATGTGCAAGTGGCCCCAGTGATCCAGCTACCAACGCTAACACACGCCCAGGTGCAAGAAGAGCAACGTAAGGATCCTCTGTGGTCCACAGTCATCTATTATCTGGAATCAGGGGATGCTACAACTCTCCCAGCACTACCGGTCCCCCTCTCGCAATTCCAATTGCAGGACGGACTTCTGGTTAGAGTTATTCCCAAAGCCATTGACACACGGCCCCGTGTAGTGATTCCAAATACCCTCACTGAAGCAGTACTTCAACAGCAACATGATGCTCCCCAAGCTGGTCACCCAGGACGGGACAGAACACTTGACGCTACCAGAAAGAAGTACTACTGGAAAACGATGAGAAAGGATATTGAACAACACATAGCAAGATGTCTCTCCTGTGCCCAGCATAAGGGAACCTGTGATGGTCCCGCACCAATCTTAGAGTATCCAACGCCTTCACTTCCATTCGACACTGTATCAGTGGATTTGCTGAAGTTGCCGCGGAGTCACCAGGATTCACAGTATCTTCTAGTATGTCTTGATTTCTTCTCAAGATTCGTAGTTCTAGCCCCGCTTAAAACTAAAACAGCGGATGAAGTTGCTCATGCACTAGTAACGCATCTCATCTGTCCGTTCTCCTGCCCTAAGACGCTCCTCTCAGACAACGGGTTGGAATTTAAGAACCAGGTGATTGCAAGTATCTGTGATATCTACAATATCAAGCAATCGTACATTGCAGCATACCACCCAGCCTCAAATGGGTTGGTTGAACGCATGAACATGACCCTCCTAGAAGTCCTACGCCATGTAACAAACCCGCTTCAGGAAGCGTGGGAAGACTGGCTTCCACAGGTAGCAGCTTGTGTAAATGGCTCTGTAAACTCCTCTACAGGTAAGATGCCACACTACATAGTCTATGGACAGGACAAGATTCTGCCATATGAACTACTGTCCAAGCCTAGCACACCAGTCTACAATCTAGAAGACTATGCTAAGAGACAACTCCAGGTCTTTAGCAAGATCCACCATCAAGTCCGAGATCATTTACAGGCATCCCGTGCAGAAATGATAAGGAAACAGCACAAAAGAGCACAGCAAACTGTCCTTGACGTAGGTGACAAAGGTATGTGCCTAGATCCGACGAGAATGTCTAAGCGCTCGCCGAAGTATAGTGGACCCTATGTCGTTACGGACACAACATCCGGCAACAAGTTTTAGGTTCAAGACCCTACCACTAACAAGGTAGAAGTAATCCATGGTGATAGGTTGAAACGTGTGAGTCCTGAACTCCCAGCCGATGGAGAACTCATACCTATCCCCTCACCTTCGACGGTGCAACCCACTGCACCCCTGTCAACTGACTCCGCGAACGTCAATGAGTATAAGCGGAAGCTCCGTTCTGCTAGCAGAGTGGATCATTGTTCTATTGAGATAGCATATCTAATGAAACAAGCCGCACACCCAGGTGTGTAGAGAAGACTAAACCAAACCAACTCACCGTTCAGTTAACCCTATAGTTTCCAATCAAATTTTTTTCCCACTCCCTAAGTATATCTCAGCTCACTCAGAGCCAGTTTTGTGCTCGGCGATAATTTGTTTCTGTGACGTTTTTATCCACCAAAAAATCCTTGTATTTGGATTAATGAGGTACCATCGGCTTCGTTATTGATTGAACTTGAAGATAAGCAAATACAAACATAGAATAAATACAAAACAACCACATTGGGGCACTCCGAAATAAGAATTGTAAATTTATTTTGAAATACCTTATCTCCAACTCGCGCTAGCTCAAAATTTTGCCCACAACATTTTTTATTTGCATACATATATGGAAGCGGAATTTAATGAGGATTTCACTGGTAACTTCATAATTACTATAAACCAAATAGTTACTGAGATACATGAATAAACGTGAAAGTATCGAAAAACAGAATGAGCTGTACTCTGCTCTCTTCCCAGCCAGCCGTGAGTAAACCGTTAAACTGAGGGGGTTGCCAATTGTACCCATTGAACTAGACTTAATACTTAATATTTATGCCAAATATGACGCGCGTCAGACGAAAACTTAATTTTTGGCGAATATTTTTAAGTTTAATGACTCTGAACGAGTCATCGTGCGCCTAGGAAAAAATACCTAATGACTCTGAACGAGTCATCGTGCGCCAAAGGGTTAACGTTCCACATCTAACAGAGCAGGCCGCTCACCCAAGTACATCCTACTGGGCGAGTGAAGTATTCAATTAGTACACATTGCTAATAGAATATTGTCCTTTCGTCAGAGAAAGATGAACTGGTTAGTTAAAACACTTCTACTACTTGGAACACTAATAGTGGCTGATGCAGCATCACCTTCGTTGCTGAAGCCCGGCGCCCTTGTTGCCCAAGTAGGGAGAGTGCTAATTGCGGAAGATGTAGTAGCAGTTCAGTATGATTTCGGAGACCTCTTTGCCATTCCCCGTAGTGTTGAGACTCTCCAACGTCGCCTAGACAAATTCCATTCTACTTTCACCTTCCTACTGACTAATCAGACAATGCCCCGTGCCTTACGACTTACAGTTATACTCCAACGCTCACGTGTAGCTCGTATAAATCGTAAATTACGGAAGATCCAATTGGTCCTACCTGATGACCCTATCCAGGTAGCCAAAAAATCTCACTCACGGCGTACAAAGAGAGGACTTTTCAATTTTGTTGGCTTGATCTCCGATGAGCTCTTTGGAACAGCCCAAGCTTCTGATGTTGAAAAGCTGGGAAAGAGACATAGTGTACTGGAGACAGCAGCAAGAGCCATGAATAGAGTCTTGAAGTACGACTCAATCGCAATGACGGATGTATTCACGACAGTTAAGGGGAACGTCCGGCTTTTACTCTAGAACGTGTCAGTGGATTTTGTCTGTATTTCATAAGATTTTGTACACGTATAGGGGACCTAACAACTAAGAAATTTCCAAAATTTTAATTCTCTAGGACAATTATTTTTTTAGTTAGGTGAGAATTAGTGTGTAAATTTATGACTTTTTGTAAAATCAGAATCTCATTTAAATGTTGTTGCTTGATTGTTTTAATGCATTGGGGGTACTAACAGTAGGTGTAGTTTCAATTGTACGTTGATACTTTTTCCATTTTGTATCTAATTGTAGAATTAGGACATTTTACAATTAGGTACAAATTAGGTGACAAATGTCTCGGGGTGCTGTGTCGAAATGGGAAAGAAATAAAAAAAAATGGCGATGTGGAGTTGTAGATAATTTCATGCCCTTTCCAATGACACCAGAAACATTGTTGTAGCATGTTTGGTTACGTCAGAACTGCGCCGACAAGTGAACTTTCTTACGTGAGGTACTAAGGCACGAGAGCTGTTGCAAGCCAGCCGGCCAGCCGCACCCTACCTCTCTCGCGGCTTGGACCACACTGCTCTTTCTCCTCCACCACCACCACACCCTTCGTTGTTACCCGGGTTGAGTACCAGATACTGTTAGGCAAAATATCTAAGAACGTCATATTTTCACCAAAAATTCATGGTTTTAGTTTTTTTTTTGCAGATCCGAAACCCATAATGCATTTTCTACGCGTCTGCGCGACCCGCGAAAACTTTAAACTAGCCCAGAAATAACATGCTTCCAGATGGAATATTGCCTAAGGATTTTAACTGAAGACAGAGGGATGGGTGATGATGCCATATATCGGGTTGCGCAATATTGCCGTTTTGAGCACTTTTACGAGTATGAACCGGACGCTCTCCTTAACTCGGTAATTTCGACAATGAATAACTTGACACAAGTAGTTAATTCTCTAGTTTCTGATGGACATTCCACAGATAAGGTCATTTACTTGTCCAAGATCCTGCAAGCTACTGAAGAAGATGTTAGTGAATTATTTATGGGTACGAAGAGGGTTCTAGCAAATCTCGTTGATGCTGCCCTAAGCCGAGTCACCAGTGACCTAGTACCTGTAGAACATCTCAGTACGGCAATAGAGATAGCGAAAGATCAGTATTCCCTGATGCCGCTATTTGATGCAGGTGAATGTGAGTTCTACTACCGTCTACTGGAAACAGTTCTTACGCACTCATCAATTTTAGTCCACATCCCGTTCAAGTCCTCACATATGTTCAATGCTTGGAGAATTATTCCGTTCCCGTTTCTTTTAGACGGAAGATTACTAACCGTGACTGACACAGCGGACATGATGCTCGTCTCCGACGACCTTCAACTTGTGACTGTGACTGACAATGACGCACTTAACTTATGTCGGTCCTCGTATCTTCATCTATATGTGTGTCCAGCGTATGTGTTTTCCTTTACGTCCCCGGACAAAACTGCATGCGAACTTACCTTGACTCAAGCCACTGTGACTGACACTGGAGCTATGAAAGACTGTACTTACGTCCCAGCTCCTGAGCTCCCCGTGTTTCATAAACACTTGCTAGATATTCAGTTCTTTTACTTCCCTAACCAGACCCAGGTGTCTCTCATTTGTCAAGATTCTAGAAATGTATTTCATGCACAAGGGATGTATCAGGCCCCTGATCACTGTGAAGTAAGGAGTTCACTCATTCATACTCTAACTTCTCATCAGCACCAAGTCCTGATTACTAACCTTTCTTCTGAGTTAATCCCAATTAACATTTCTATCACAGGCAACTTTTCAGACCTGATCATCAAGTCACGTAGCATTAAATTGTTGAATGCATTGAATTCTTCTGAGTTTACTAATCTACTTTGTTCATCTCTCCCCATGTCCATCAGCCCGGACATTATCTATCCTACAGTACTAACCCCTACTTTGGCTCTCTCAGTACTAATTCTAATCCTTGTAGGCCTCTTCCTTCGCCTGAATTTCAGGGTTAATCGCCTGACTCGTAGACGTAAGGCTAAGCTGGCAACTGCCGAGGCGACTGTGTAAGTTAGTCCTTACCTTTTCATACCTTCTTTGGCATTGCTATACACTGGGAATAGGGTTATGTAAGTCATAGGGATGATAGGGATACTATGTATGTTCGGTGGGCCTCACTTTACGTGGCCGAGCAGTGTAAGCACATTTTGAGCGACTGTACACTCTAGGGTAACTCATATAATCACTTGTATAACTCACACCCTTATAACAGTTATTCACTTACTTAACCCAGTGAGACCCAGCGTCGCACGTGATGCGTCGGCAGTGTTTGATCACCAACTCCCAGCGACGCATCACGTGCGTCCGACATATTAAAATCAGTTACGTGGCTCGTAAGGTAGGAAATGGCGGGAGAATAGGAGGGGGAGGTACCGTAGTGTGTGGGAGCCGGGCCGGTAGGTGTGAGTGGGCCAAGACAGCCGCACGGCTGGTGGTGGTGGGCTTAGTGGGGATACTTTACACCCTTAGTTCACCGCCACTTTGAACCTTCATTACTCCGGTCGTATGGGAGCTAGAGGCTTGAGATTTATGTGAGACACTCCTTAGGATGTATGCCGTACAATGCCATACTCAGTTTTCACCCTAGTGCTCCCGGGCGGGTGGTCATGCGGGGGAGACAAACTTTTGACCCCCCCCCCCTGCCCCCCAAATGACCAAGGTGAGTTTTGTTTTAGTTTTTTCTTCATTTCTCACCATTCTCTTCCATTTTGGCTCAACACATTTTTTTGAGGCCCCCCCTCCAAAAAAAAAATATGCGAGGTGATTTTTTTTTTTTTTTTTTTTCATTTCTCATCCTTGTCTTCCATTTTAGCAAACAAAAATAAGAAGTGAAAATGGCTTGGGACTGGGGTGAACAAAATATTATAACTAGCCGGGGCTCAACGGGTTAAGTATACAACTGTACATTCAAAGTGGGCATGAGCTCCCCTATAGAAGATCACCCCACCTATAAAAGCCTTGGTACAATTCTTGCAAGCTAAGCAGGGGTTCTCACACTCCCTTCAGAGAATTGCAGCAATACCAAGATGATTGCTAGCAACTAGTAACGTGTCACTCCCAACTGATAAAGCCGGTGCGCACCATGGTCACCCAGTAGCAGTTCAGATAGCCCCATGGAAGGTCGAACCCTTGACAGGCCTAGGTAAAATATTACAGTGACAAGTGCGATCCGGTGTGATATTTAGTGTGTGTACCGTTTCCCTATTTTCGCTATTCTTAATTCACCAGCAGGACGATGGGAGTGGGAAGGCTGGCCGGGTAAAAAGACAGTATCTGGTGTTCCCAGGCAGTCACCCATCCAAGTACGAACCAGACCCGACGTTGCTTAACTTCGCTGATCGGACGAGAAGCGGTGCATTCAACGTGCTATGGCCGTTGGCTGAAAAGAGGTCAGAAGTAGCCGCGGGGGGAAACAGAGCAAGGATCCCCGGGGCAGAGATAACAGGGCGGCCCGACACCGAGGCGGAGGAGGGAGGGACCGCCACCGTGGGACGAGACCGTGAAGGAAGAATAGGCACCGAAGCAGGTGAAGTAGGAGGAGAAGCAACTACATTCTGGCGGACCCTCCTGGACAGTGTAGGAGGAGGGAGCAGAGGGCCAGCTACAGCCTGAACCTCCGCGCGCGTAGAGGACAAAGGAAGAGGACATCGTACGAGCAGGGGAAGCGGGCGGAAGGTAGTAGAGCCCCGACCCGGAGAGGCCAGGGGAGGGCGCACAGGGGCAGAGCCGCTAACCCCGGCCTCAGGGTGAGAACCATGACGAGGGCGATGGGCGCCGTCAAGGCGATCAGGAGGACAACGAGGGGCAGGAGAGGACGGGCGATGAGGCGAGCGAGAGCGCGGACGGAGCAGGGGATCCCCCCGACGATGTGACGACCGGCTGCGGGACCCAGGGGAGAGGGCCCGAGCTGGGAGAGGGCCAGGCGAACGGCCTTCAGTCGTGTCAGGGATACCCAGGGCGACGCGGATCCGGGCGGCAACAAAGGCCGGGGAACGGTGGCCCACAGTCCAAAATGGGCGGGAGACTATCGCCCACACCGACTGAAGGGAAGCAGAGGCCACTGCCGCCGCCGAGGAACCAGGGCTATGGTGCACCACATCCACCAGGGTCAGACACGGGCCACAGAGAGCAGGGAGGTAGGCCGTAGAGGACACACAGTGCGAGTGGCGCAAGCAGGACTTGTGGCTCACCAAGCACGGGGAGCTACAACCATGGCGAAAGCAAGGCAGCCTACCTGCACTGGAAGAACACACACCATAATCAGCACGTCGAAGGAGTAAGTGGAGAGAATGTCCAAGAAGAACCAGGGAAGGAGCATGGGGAAACAGGAACACACATGCAAACAGGTATCCGTACTCACCCTAAACTGGGAGCACAGAGGTAGGTGAGTAGGGCGGGTGAGGTGGAAGAGCACGAGCAGAACCTGCAAAGATGGAGAAAGTGTTAACCACCACTCAACATCTTACATGCAGGGCCTATAACACCAGTAAATTGCACACACCAAATAGTATCAGGCAACAAGACGACATAAAAAAGGTCAATAGTGAAAGCCAACTATTACCGCAAATTTGCGGGCCAATGGAGGCATAACCGTACCGACACCACCCTCCCGCAATTTTGCGGGACCCCCCAGCGATCTCCGCAAATTTACGGGGAGCCGAAACGTCCCAGAGGACCGAATCGAGCTCCCGCAAATTTGCGGGACCGGCCGAAATGGTCCGGCGCCGAAAAAGCGAGAGGAGCGTCTAGGGAATACCAAAAAAGGGCCACAAAAATGCGTCATCTCCTTATGAACTCCAAGCGATGATGGCCATCAAGCTGAGCAGTGTCTTCCTTGATTATATCCTGACTCAACCGGTCAAGGGAGAGTCAAGGAAGACACACCAGGGGAGAGGAGGCACATCCCCCAGGAACCACCCAACCCCCAGAGATAGAGCAAAGCCCATGAGGAGAAGTGGCAGGGAGGGTGGTTTGGCACAAACAGGGGCCCCCGTGGGGTACCCCTGGATTGGGCAAAAAGACTATGAAAGGATGGAGGTGAAACAGGAAGATAAAACAAAAACCAGTAAATGAAACTGGCAAGAAAAAGGGTGGCCTAGCCGTGAGCAGAGAATGTGTCAGGGGCGAAAAACCCTGTGGTGTGAAGGAGGGGCCCCCGTGGGGTACCCCTGGATATCACGAACCACCTGTCGCCCAGGCCCTTGAGACACAGTGAAGGCACGAAAGGGGGGACTCGGGAATAACGCTAATAATGCGGCCGACACAAACTCTACAAACAGCACCGCCACCAACTAAATCTCAGATTGTTTAGCAACTGTACACCTAGGCTATGAAAAAATGAAAACTCATAGGGGCATAGCAAATCCTGAATGAGAAAACTAGCTAGGCTAAAATAAGCTAAAAGCTAAACTATGCCCAGACTAACAGGAAAAAAGAATATGAAAAGAGAAAGAAATGAAAAAACATAGACGAGGAACGCCAGGCGCCCCCGTACCTTCGGTAGCTATTTCCACACGCGTCTCCATTATACACACTGAGGAGCCCATTTACGTGTGCCCTAGATCACGTAACATCTGTCTAACAAAAAAGAAGGCCAGATAAGCCGAAACGAACCTAAAACAGGGTGAATTGAAGGAGCACAACAAAAGCGGACTCAAGCAATGGAGCGCGTGAAAAAATGACAAGAGAGGGTCGCTCATGCTCACGTTCGACAGGGATCTGCACATGACGGAACACAGGATGGGCCTTAAGCGGTAACTAAGGTAAACCCCTTTTTCTTCTCTTCTATGCTTTTTTTTCAACTTCGGTGGTAGTTTTGGTTAATGTACAACGTCTCCTATTATTATTATTATTATTATTATTATATGAGATGCCGAAGTCTCCAACCAGGGTGCAGAAACACCATCAAGATCAATCCACACAAAACACCCGGAGGCACTGGAGAGAGACTATGGCAACTTGGGAAAAAATAAAAACATACACTGTATACTGTACTGTACATATACACATATTAAACACAGATAACATATTATGCAGTGGATATCAAGCTTAAAAATAATACAATAACATAGAATAAAATAAGTTTAAAAATTAGAATTAATGCTGCAAAAAAGCATTAACTCTAGACTTAAAAATGGAGATATTAGCTGAATTGACTAGCTCATTTGGCAACTTATTCCACAAGTCAACCATGGCCGGCACAAAACACTGTGAAAACTGTGTAGTAGAAAAATTAACACGGCTCATGGCAAGATAATTAAGATTGCTTGTGAATCTAGTTGCACGAGCCCGGACATAGGGCCCAGGCAGAACCCCATGTAAGGGATGCTGAGGGTTGTTAAAAACTTTAAATAAAAGACTAAGGGCACCAACTTTACGTCGATGACACAGATCAAGAGACAAATTAGGTAGAATAAAACTGATGGAATTTAGCGACCTGTCAAGCAACTTGAGATGGCAGTCAGCTGCTGACAACCAGACAGGTGAGCAGTACTCGAAATGTGGCAAAATAAAAGCTTAAAAAGACTTGATAACTGTGGCGTCACAAGCAAATGTTTTATAAACCTTGTGAAGCAGACCAATTTTTTTGGGAAATGGAAGAGGAGAAAGAACGAATATGCTTTTCGAAAGTAAGTTTGGGATCAAGAGTAACTCCTAACAAACGCAGAGTATCCACATTCTCAATTTGCTCGCCAGAAACTTGTAGATGAGGATGGGGAGGATCCAAGGTACGAGATCTGCTGATGATAATGGAGTGTGTTTTACTAGCATTAAGTTTCATGCCCCAAAGTTCACACCATGATGTAATTTTGGCTAAATCCCTATTCAGAGCAGTAGCAATTACGTGTCGATCTATTGGTGATGCAATTGACGCATATAAAGTTGTATCATCAGCATAGGAGATTAGTTTATTTTCAAGCTCGGAACACAGGTCAGCAGTAAAAATAATAAAAGCAAAGGCCCAAGGACACTGCCTTGTGGAACACCAGAAACCACAGTAACAGAAGGGGAATGACACCCATCAATGACCACAGACTGAGATCTTTTCGTCAAAAAATCTTCAAAGATCCTTAAAAAATTGCCACCAATACCAATGAGCTGTAACTTAAACAGAAGTGCTTTATGGTTGACTAAATCAAAAGCAGAACTAAAGTCAATAGCCACGACGCGAGACTCATGTCCCTGGTCCAATGAAGATTGCAAGTCATGGGTGAGTGTCAGAAGTGCATCACATGTACCCAGTCCCTTACGAAAACCAAACTGTGAGTTTGGTATCAAATTATGACTATTACAATAAGAGGAAAGGCGTCTGGACAAAAGCCTCTCATAGAGCTTGGATAGGATAGGTGTAATGGAGATAGGGCGATAGTCATTAGGAGATGATGAGGCAGTATTTCCCTTTGGAATAGGAGTGATAATAGCCTTACGCCAGCAAAGAGGAAAACTACCTGATTTCAAAAGCAACCTAAACACCACTGCCAATTTAGGTGCCAAGACCACTGCAACCTTTTTAAAAAAAGAGGGAAAAACCCATCCGGGTCTGTGCCACCATAGGTATCAAGATCCAGCAAGTACCTTTTCAGTTCAGCTGATTTGAATGCCATTGAATTGAGGTTGGGTCTAGGGAAACATGTCAATTGCAAAGACAATTCCTGATTACTCTGCTTATTAATACAAATATTAGATAGAATATTGGCCTTCGATAATGGATAAAAAGAGATGGAGCCATCAGAATCACAAAGAGGACGCATGGAGGAATCTATTCCAAATAAAGAGGATTTCAAAGCGGACCACCATTTATGAGGCTGTGTAGCTCCTGCCAGAACACCCTGAAGATGGGAGTTATAATCCCTCTCAGCACCATCATAAACTCTCTGCGCAGCTGCCCTTTTAAAAACATAATTTTCCCAATGCAAGGGGGTTTGATTACGCCTCCATAGACGATATGCAGCCTGTTTGTCATCAAATGCACGCTTGCAGTCATCTTTATCCCTGATACGAGACTTAATTGTCTTTGATGGAACTCTTTTGCGAAGGATACCAAGAAGGGAATTGTTGAGAGCTGAAACCGGGTCATGAGATCTTAGTATGTGATTCCACTCAATATTACAAACATCATTACAAACGTTGTCCCAGTTAACCCGGGATTTAAGGTAGACTTTACGTGAGAGAGTAATATCAGGAACAGAAAAATCAAGATTAATTTTACACATGATGGCATTGTGGTCGGAAGTGCCAACAGGTACAAGAACGGAGGTTTCTACAACGCCAGGAATGTCTGTTAGTACTAGATCAAGACAATTTCCAGACATATGAGTAGGTCCTTGGATTAGCTGTTCACAACCAGATAAGTTTGCAAAATCCAATGCAGCATGACCATTTCTATTAGTTGGAGAGACCGAGTTCAACCACTCCTGATGATGCGCATTGACATCACCAACAAAAATAAAAGATGATTTGACATCTACAGACTGTATTGAAGCCATGGCTGTTAAAAGGCAGTCATATATGTCATTGTTAACATCAGGATTTCTGTACAGGCTAAAAATGTAATGATTATGATACTTGCTGGAAACTTTAACTAACTGCATCTCATGGCATTTACAAATATGCTTAGTTAAGTTCTGAGCATTATACCCAGATCTAATATACGAGCTCATTCCACGAGCACGAGGAATAGAATCACGCCGAATAAGAACTGGTTTACCGAAGTTAGGTATAAGAAGTTCAGAATAATCTCTATAACCAGAGACAAGGGTTTCAGAACAAAAGACAATATCATAATCAACAGATGCCAATGTAAGATCCTTGATGTTCTTATAGAGACCACGAATATTGGAATAAAATACACGACAACTTGTAGCAAGTTGTCTGTGAGAACCGGGATTAACTTCTATATCACCGGACAAAAGTAGAAACAAAAACAGAAAAAGTTGAAAGCAATCCATATACAAATACATAAAGATGGATATAAACAGGTCGACCCAGAGCAAGATAAGGAGTAGACTCTAGACTTTTTCTTTTTAACCGCGGTTGGAATGACGACATAGCAGTCAAAATAGACAAGTCGTCATTGCAATTAGGTTAATAGCCTTGACGTTGGATTTGCCAAGACTACTAACAAATATTAGGTTTTCATTACTTCCCTCCGGGAATCAAACCTATAATTTAATAGTGGCCCCTTCATCATTGACAATATTGCCTGAGTACCAAGACTGGATGGGGACATTCGTGACAATACCCTAACCTCGGGACAAAAATAAGCCTTATAAAAAAAAATAAGTTTTTTATTGTATACAAACAATAAATAGTATAAAAAATATGAAAGATTGCAAGCAGTGCATGACTTCAAAGAAAGTCTGCTAGCTCATGACCAGATCTTTTACCTTAAGAATCTATACATGATAAACTGGGAACATCCTTGTGTCCCTAACTAGAACTATAAACTCTTTGGAATATTGTTCTAACCTTAACAATATTTGTACAGTGTATATAAGTCTGTACATTCTGGTAATCCTATATAGTTGCAACCATGATAGATTTCTTAAATTAAAAACTTTTGAACCGTCATACCAGTTCAATCACAGCTCGTGATTTATCACAATCTCCGGCGGAAAGGGTCTTTGTGGGGCTTTGGGCTAATCAGCACCCCCCCACCCCCCTTTTTCACCTTAACCTTAATAATAATAGCACAGAGCCTACGAGACCTTCTGTCGTAAAGCTACACAGGTACGTTTTGGCTTGTCCAGAGCGACCGACAGGTATCATGTTAGGAAAGTATGGTTTGATGCCCACAATTGAGTGTTGGCAATGTCGTCTATAGAGAAATTTTGTAAAAATCTAAGAGAGACGGCCCACTTCCTGATGTCGTGGGCCCTGCCCATTACGCCGGGATTACTTTCTTTAATAACATCTATTAACAGAGAAGCCAATTTTCACCTAGTAACACGATTACCTGCCTGGTTCACCCACAGAAAACAGAGAAGCCAATTTTCACCTAGTAACACGATTACCTGCCTGGTTCACCCACAGAAAACCTGGTTGTCGAGGGTGAGCCACCCTCATAAACTTAACTAAGGCCTCCACCGGACATAAAATATGATGAGTGTGTCCGCGTTTCAACTCCGGAACCGAAAATTCTGAGAAAACATGATCAGAGTGCTCATTCTTAGCAATACATGTGGGGGACGGCGCGATTTGGACCTTGTCGTGCAGTCTCCCAAACCTAAGACAATTAGGGTCATTGCTCATCGCCGCCAGCTCAGAGACCCTATTCCCTGTAGATAAAGCCATCAGGAACACAGCCTTTTTAAGTAATGAATCAAAATCCGGCGCATTATTATATTTGTGCGATTGAAGCAAAGATAAGGCTTTATCAAGTGACCAGTGGGCATGACCTGACGTGGTGGTGGGCGGAGCTTGAAACACGCCCTCATAAACCCTTTCTCCTCCGTCTGCGGTATCGAGAGACCAGTGAGATCAAAGAAGGGAGTTCTGATGGCAAATAAGTGATTTTTTAACGTAACAACGGACAAATGCTTCTGCTCAAATAAATAATCTAAGTTAATTGAAAACCAGGGCTCCTGAGGCATCGGTTTGCTCTGACTCAACAATCCAGGTCGTAAAAGCTTGCCAATGCGATTGATATTGCCTTCTGGTAGATATAGTATATTGGTTCATAAGTTTACTAGTGACACTTTCCCCATACTGAGCTAGCCATTTGGCATTATAAATGTCCAGAAGGCAAAATTGAGCGAGGTCTGAAGGTTGCCAATCGTCTCTAAGTGGAATGCGGAGATCGGGAGCTACACCGGGTCTCTGCACCATTCTTTCAACTGGTGGTACCACACCTGAGCCGGCCATAACGGCGCGATCATCGAGACTAAGCCCCAGTAACCTTTTAGTTTGTGAACTACACTGCACATTAGAGCAGAGTCTGGTGGAGGAAATTGGGAGGTTTGACGTACCTCCCAACCTACCAAATAGGAAAACCTACTATTTGGTAGTAGTCTTGGAAAATCCAACATCAAGGCTATTAACCTAATTGCAATGACGACTTGTCTATTTTGACTGCTATGTCGTCATTCCAACCGCGGTTAAAAAGAAAACGTCTAGAGTCTACTCCTTATCTTGCTCTAGGAGACGTTGTACATTAACCAAAACTACCACCGAAGGTGAAAAAAGCATAGAAGAGAAGAAAAAGGGGTTTACCTTAGTTACCGCTTAAGGCCCATCCCGTGTTCTGTCATGTGCAGATCCCTGTCGAACGTGCGCATGAGCGACCCTCTTTTGTCATCACATCTCACGTCAGCAGAAGAACGCGGATGGGCAGGGGTCCGGCGTGAGGGAGGGTATTATGTACGTTGGATTTTCCAAGACTACTACCAAATATTATGTTCCTTCCAACAACCAACCATACTCCTAAAATCGATTAATGAAATTTACAAAATAGTAGGTTTTCCTATTTGGTAGGTTGGGAGGTACGTCAAACCTCCCAATTTGTTAGTAGTCTTGGCAAATCCAATGTCAAGGCTGCATAACAAATAGGAGGAGGACATCCAAGCCCAACATACCAAAAAAAACAATGCATAAAACAAAATTATGAATGACAAAGAAACACAATTTAAACAAGAGAGTTTAATAAAAGAGTGAAAAACTGAGGAGTAGCTAAAAAGAACAGTTTTAACACGTGCCCATCATTCATAGTAATGCAAAAACATAGACTTGTCTTAAACCAAAAAAGTACTGTACCCAAAATCCCTTTTCTTCCAAAACCAACAAAATCATTGAACACAATAATAAAACACAATTTTCAATTTGGCAAAAACACTTATGTACTGTATACATAAAACATAATCCCAAACTTGCAATCAAGTGTTGCAAACCCGTACTCCCCATCCCCCCCCTTTTCCAAATAAAACAAAGTAAAAGAAAGAGTGACAAGGGGGGAAGACCAGGTATCTTCGCCAGAGCTCTAGGAAACACGACTCCCGAGAGCTATCACAGGCCGAGGGGGTCTAACAATGGACATGGAGAGGTAGGAGGAGACGAAGGTATTGACAGAAGACCACAAACCCGCCGAGGCAATGTCAGGTAAGGATCGACTTTGCAGGAACCGTAAGGAGGCAGCAAAGGATCGCACATCGTGCGCAGAACCCCTACAATCAGGGTTACTGGCACGAATGACCCGACAAATGTGGCGTCCTATCTGCACCTTCGAGAGCCTCCCACCAGTCCGAGGAGACACCCACACAGCAGTACCCGAAGTCGGCGCCACAGACTCAACATAGGAGTGCAAGGCTTGCACCGGGCACAACACATGGTGAGTATGCCCACGCTTTAAAGCCTGGATGGTGAAAGGCTTGAAAACGTGGGTCTCTCTCTCATTCTTGGCAACAAAATGAGGGGAGGGGGCCAACGTGACGACATTCAAGGACGGGGAGAATCGCATGCATTCCTGGGACCGTGACATGGCTGCTAGTTCAGACACCCTATCCCCAGTGGCCAGAGCGACAAGGAAGAGTGTATGCTCGAGCAACTGAACCGGTGTAGTGTCCCGTGTATATGCGTGTGAAGCCAGAAGGTCCAGAGCTCGCCCCAGACCCCACTGAGGAGGGATCTGGCGCGGAGGCGGTCGTTCCCTGAAGGCAGCCTTCATGAAGGAATCCAGCTCCTTCGGCGGAACGACCAGCCCAGTGACGGACTCAAAGACCTCCCGGATGGCAGACAAGTGGTTACGTATAGTGTTGACTTGAAAGCGACGTGTACGGAAGAGGTGAAACAAGTAGTGTAGTATGAGGGAAGGAGAGCTAACTGTCTGGCGAGTGTCCTGTATCCACCTAGTAAAAGACCTCCAGTGAGACTCGAAAGTCCCCCAAGTCGAAGACGTCCATGAACGCTTCAGGAAGTCAGTCAGGTCCCGTCCGTGGACTGGGAGCCACCGTGCCTCACGAACATCCACGATGCGAAGGCCAACGAGGTCCGCAGGTCTCCAACCTGGCTCAAGTGGAAGTTTGAGAGAGGGAGAGGGACCGGACTCGGGCACCACCGCTTCAACTGGGCGTACCAAGCCTGGGCCGGCCACAGAGGCGCTATTAGCCAGACTCTGCCGCGGTACAGCCGCAGCCTCGCGAGGACTTTGCACATCAACAGTGCGTCTGGTGCGGAAATATGTATATTGACTGCCACCTGTTCCAGTCTTCCATGAAAGCGTCCGGACCCCCCTCCGGAGTGCGAGTCCGGAGGGATAGGTACTGAGGCAACTTGCGCGTCTCCTTCGATGCAGACAAGTCGACCTCCGGAACACCCCAGGAAGCTGCGAGGTCGTCGAACACAGTCTGTTTCATTGCCCATTCTACAAAAACGCCCTGTCCTCTCGACAGGGCATCCGCCCACAGGTTGGCAGTCCCGGGCAGGTAGGAGGCGTGCAGGGAGATGTTGTGTCGGTTCGCGAGGAAGAACAACTTCTCTGAGATCCCCAACAGAGTCAATTACCTGGAGGACCCCTGCTTTTGGATACAGTGGACAGCTGTCTGATTGTCCATCCTGAAGGCCACCGACTTTCCCCGAAGGGCCAGCGCGTGGTCCCTCAGGAAGAACAAGGGAACCAACAGTTCGAGGGCATTGATGTGTAGGTGTGTGTGTCCCACCCATCTGCCGTGATGTTGATGTCCCAGGTTGGATTGGTAACCCCACCCTACCTCGCTCGACGCATCTGTATCTACCCAGATCGTCGGCAGGGGGGGGCGGTCCAGGGCACAGCCGCAGAGAGCGTGCCCCGAGCAACCCAGTGTCCTAAGTGTGTGTGAATGGTACGCGGGATCGGCATGAGCCGATCCATAGGGGCCAACGGAAACACCTTGTTGCCCATGAGTATTAGGCGGCATAGCCTGAGCCTCCCTAAGGGAATGGTCAGAGCGGCCCAATTCAGTGAACCCACTAACGAGTCCCAGATCCTCCTCGTGAGGGAGACTGAGTGCAACACGGCGAAGACCTTCCTGCGAAGTTTCACCGCGTTTGGCTGACTCTGGGTCACTATAGCGCTGGTCAGATCCCATTCGAGACCTACCCACGTCACGACACGCGACGGGGTCAGGCGTGACTTGGGAATATTGATTTTGAACCCTAACTGTGTGATGTGTTGAACTACTGTGAGGGTGTCGCGGACGCACTGTTCTAGGGTGTCTGAAACTATCAACCAATCGTCCAAGTAAAACAGGATCTGGAGGCCGCTCCTGAGGAGAGGATCCAGAGCCTGCTTCACCAGTTTCGAGAAGATCCGCGGCGCGATATTGAGACCGAAGGGAAGTCTGTCGAACATGAACACACGATCGGAAGTCTGAATGGCCAAGAATCGCTGGAAACAAGGATGGATAGGAACGTGCCAATACGCATCCTTGAGGTCCAGCGACACTACCCACGACAGAGGTCGCAGGGCCAGTCGTACCTGGTGCACCGTCAGCATCCGAAACCGTGTGTTCACGATGTGCCCGTTGAGGGCCGACAGATCCACCACTGGTCGCATCGCGTCGCAGTCCTTCTTTGGTACCAGAAATACTCGGGAGAGGAAAACCGGTTGACCGGCTTTCACCTCCTTGACGATTCCCTGCTCGTGCATGGACGTTATCACGTCGGCCACCTCCGAAGAGACGGGCCGGCTTCATTGACAAGAGCTGAGTGGGGGTCTGGACTTCCATTTCCAGGTTAGACCCCTCCGTGCAATCTTCCGTCCCCACGTCCCTCGCGGCCAGCGAGGGGCGCAAGGGCGAAAACAACCTGTGGTACCCCGAGATGAGGTGAGCGACCCTTTCGGCTAGGCGAGAAGGAGAACAAGGAGACCGACCCGGAGAACCTAAAAAAAATTTGACGTGGAGGGTCCCCCGGTACGGTCCTTGCGGTCATAAGTGCCACGTTGACCTCCTCTACCCCCCTCACCTCGTCGAAAAGGGCGGGTCACCCCATCCCCTGTCCGTCGCGCGTCTGACACCGTCGAAGTGCGGCCGGAAGTGGAAGGCTGGCCAGCCCCTTCTTGGCGGGGATGAAAGGGAGCAAGAACAGAAGTGCGAGGCGGAACCGACGCTCTGGCCGGCAACTTCCCTTTCCTGCACCCTTTCTTGGCGGCAGCACTGGCGGCAGCACCCCGAAGAGGACCGTCAGAAGGACGGGACTGAGAAGACCCTGGTCGCGACACAGTGCGTCGTTGCGTGTCGTAAGCAGGGTCCGCCGACAGAGAAGCGTAGCGTTCCCAAGCATCCTGTGCAAAAAGCCCCGATGTATAGAGCTCAGAGTACAACAAACCCTGACGAATATCCAAGGGGACTTTCCGGCAGAACGAGGACCTTACCGTCTGGCGTTGTCGAGTTGCCTCGCACAAAACCGCCTTCAGCTCGGGAACCAAAGACACCGCGAGCTGAAAGTGGATCCGCCGAACGTGGTCCAAACCCTCGCGAAGATCGCCCGGTGCAGTCGCCTCAATAAGCCTCAGGTGGTGAACAGACGTCTGGAGGGAACCTAAAAGACAAGATAATAAGTTCGCCACCCTCTGTCGCAAGGTAAAATCCCTGTCGACAGAGGACTTATCTGGGTGAGAGAAGAACGGGTTAGCAATAGAACAAATTTCAAGTTTGGGCGCGCTGATCCAGGACCAGAACTTGCCGTCCAATCCGCCGACAGATACAAGAGGAGGCAAAAGCAGTGATGACTCCGGGGGAGGGACTGAAGTAGATCTGTCGATGGAACGGTTGGCGAATTCTAAGGCCTCAGCAAACCAGGCCTCCAATGGGAGAGGGTTATCGAGCACGACGGCTAAGCCAGGCTTACCGTCGTCGCACAAACCCGTCCCATAGGAGGACAGTCCCGTCAACACAGCCAGGGACTGAACATCCTGAAGGATGTCCTGGCGGCTGAAGTCTGACCAGAGCTTAGTCCGAGGAGCATATGGGGGCTTGGGCTTCACCGAAAAGTACTGAAGGTCAGTCCTCGTCGGGTAAGCCCGCACCTCCACGTCGGCCACCTAACCATCCACCCTGATCGCCCTGAACTGCATCTTATCATTAATTTGCACCGACCAGTCCAATGGTAGGGCCCTCTCACCTGACGGGATGCCGGTAGCACGCTCCGGGTGGGAGGCCTGCACCCCCTTCCAAACAGCCAAGGAGCCATAGAGGAGCGGCATGGTCCGCGATGGGACCTTGGCCTTCTGGATGGGGGGCAAGCGCGGACCCTGCCCTAGCAGACGGAGAACCCCCGCATTGGAGACAGCAGGGGCAACCTCCTGAGCTAGGGCAGGAGCAGTACTAGCCGACGACCGGGCAGGCGGAGAAGCTGGGCGAGAAGGAATGTGGTCCACTGCAGAAGGGAGGGGGACCAAAGCAGGGGTAGGTTGGGTGAGGCGCTGAGGTTGTGTCAACGCCAAGAAGCGCGATAAGAGGGAGTCTTGCATCGCCTCCAAGCGCTCGTCGATGTGTGACACAACCCACCCCTGCATAGCCGAAAATCGATCCGAAAGAGGCGACCCCCCCGAAGATTGTTCGGCCCGCAGGGGCGAGCGTGAGCGGGAGCGAGACCCATGACACGAAACAGCAGCGTCGCGGCCCAAAGAAGGCGAGCGACGACGGCCGTGGCGCCTCTGAGGGTCTCGTCCCCGATCACTAACGCCCGAGGGGGAAACATCACCATCCCCCTCTTCCAGCGACACGTCAGCTCCCGAGAAAGGTGACCCCGAAACCTCGCTATACTCCACCGAGTCAAGAGGCGGGGTACCCCCCTGGTGAGCTGGTAAGTGAAGATCAGGGATAGAAGAATGAGGAGGAGCAGGATGACGGGAGTAGGAAGGCTGGCCGGGTGAAAGGAGGTCAGAAGGAGCCGCGGGGGGAAACAGAGCAAGGATCCCCGGGGCTGAGAGAACAGGGCGGCTGGACACCGAGGCGGAGGAGGGAGGGACCTCCACCTTGGGACGAGACCGTGAAGGAAGAATAGGCACCGAAGGAGGAGAAGCAACTACATCCTGGCGGACCCTCCTGGACAGTGTAGGAGAGGGAGCAGAGGGCCAGCTACAGCATGAACATCCGTGCGCATAGAGGACAAAGGAAGAGGACGTCTTTTGTGCAGGGGAAGTGGGCGGAAGGTAGTAGAGCCCCTATCCGGAGAGGCCAGGGGAGGGCGCACAGGGGCAGAGCCGCTAACCCCGGCCTCAGTGTGAGAACCATGACGAGGGTGATGGGCGTCGTCAAGGCGAGCAGGAGGACGACGAGGGGCAGTAGAGGACGGGCGATGAGGCGAGCGAGAGCGTGGACGGAGCTGGGGATCCTCCCGACGATGTGACGACCGGCCGCGGGATCCAGGGAGGAGGGCCCGAGCAGGGAGAGGGCCAGGTGAACGGCCTCCAGACGGGTCAGGGATGCCCAGGGCGACGCGGATCCGGTCGTCAACAAAGGCCGGGGAACGGTGGCCCACAGTCCTAATGTGGTGGGAGACCACCGCCCACACCGATTGAAGGGAAGCAGAGGCCACTGCCGCCTCTGAGGAACCAGGGTGATGGTCCACCACATCCACCAGGTCCATACACGGGCCACACAGAGCAGGGAGGTAGGCCGTAGAGGACACACATTGCAAGTGGCGTAAGCAGGACCTGTGGCGCTCCAAGCACGGGGAGGCACAACCCTGGCGAAAGCAAGGCATCCCACCTGCAACGGAAGAACACACACCATAAGCAGCACGTCGACAGAGTAAGTGTAGAGTATGTCCAATAAAAACCAGGGAATGAGCATGGGTAAACAGTAACACACATGCAAATCGGTATCCGTACTCACTCTAAACCGGGAGCACCGAGGTAGGTGAGGAGGGCGGGCGAGGTGGAAGAGCACAAGCAGAACCTGCAAAGATGGAGAAAGTGTTAACCACCACTCAACACCTTACATGCAGGGTCCATAACACTAGTAAAGTGCATACACCAATATAGTATCAGGCAACAAGATGACATAAAAAGGTCAACAGTGAAAGCCAACTATTACCGCAAATTTGCGGGCCAATGGAGGCATAACCGTACCGACACAACCCTCCCGCATCTCCGCGGGACCCCCCAGCGATCTCCGCAAATTTGCGGGGAGCCGAAACGTCCCAGAGGACCGAATCGAGCTCTCCGCAAATTTGCGGGACCAGCCGAGATGGTCCGGCGCCGAAAAAGCGAGAGGAGCGTCTAGGGAATACCAAAAAAGGCCACAACAAATGCGTCATCTTATGAACTCCAAGCGATGATGGCCATCAAGCTGAGCAGTGTCTTCCTTGAATTTATCCTAACTCAACCGGTAAAGGGAGAGGCAAGGAAGACACACCAGGGGAGAGGAGGCACATCCCCCAGGAACCACCCAACCCACAGAGATAGAGCAAAGCCCATGAGGAGAAGTGGCAGGGAGGGTGGTTTCGCACAAACAGGGGCCCCCGTGGGGTACCCCTGGATTGGGCAAAAAGACTATGAAAGGATGGAGGTGAAACAGGAAGAGAAAACAAAAACCAGTAAATGAAACTGGTGAGAAAAAGGGTGGCCTAGCCGTGAGCAGAGAATGTGTCAGGGGCGAAAAACCCTGTGGTGTGAAAGAGGGGCCCCCGTGGGGTACCCCTGGATTATCACGAACCACCTGTCGCCCAGGCCCTTGAGACACAGTGAAGGACTCGAAAGGGGGGACTCAGGAATAACGCTAATAATGCGGCCGACACAAACTCTACAAACAGCACCGCCACCCACGAAATCTCAGATTGTTTACCAACCTAGGCCATGAAAAAATGAAAACTCATAGGGGCATAGCAATTCCTGAATGAGAAAACGAGCTAGGCTAAAATAAGCTAAAAGCTAAACTATGCCCAGACTAACAGGAAAAAAGAATATGAAAAGAGAAAGAATGAAAAACATATACGAGGAACGCCAGGCACCCCCGTACCTTCGGTAGGCTATTTCCACACTCGTCTCCATTATGCACACTTAGGAGCCCATTTACATGTGCCCTAGATCACGTAACATCTGTCTAACCAAAAAAGAAGGCCAGATAAGCCGAAACGAACCTAAAACAGGGTGAATTGAAGGAGCACAACAAAAGCGGACTCAACATGGAGACGCGTGAAAAAATGATGACAAAAGAGGGTCGCTCATGCGCACGTTCGACAGGGATCTGCACATGACGGAACACGGGATGGGCCTTAAGCGGTAACTAAGGTAAACCCCTTTTTCTTCTCTTCTATGCTTTTTTCACCTTCGGTGGTAGTTTTGGTTAATGTACAACGTCTCCTAGAGCAAGATAAGGAGTAGACTCTAGACGTTTTCTTTTTAACCGTAGTTGGAATCGCTAGCGGCTCGCTTGGTGTAGTGACTAGCGTCTCGGACTTCCACCCAGAAGGCCCGGGTTCGCGCCCACGCTCGGCGCATTAAAGATTTTTCACAAGCACTGAGTCGTTACCATCCCTCATGAGCAAAGGGATGGGGTAGTAGTACAGGACCCCAATGGAAATACGCCTAATCGGCCTTATTGAGCTATCCTTAGCTAGCTTAGCATGCACTAGCTTTAAGAACTATTATTATTATTATTATTATTATTATTATTAATGACGACATAGCAGTCAAAATAGACAAGTCGTCATTGCAATTAGGTTAATAGCCTTGACGTTGGATTTTCCAAGACTACTAACAAATAGATAGATTGAATTCCACCTGTTTCAGTCCTCCAGTAACGCATCTGGTCCCCCCGCCGGAGTTACCCCCTGGCAGGTCAGGAAGAGAGGTAGCTTGTGAGTCTCCTTGGATGTGAACAGATCCACTTGTGGACGGTAAGGCTTGGCAATCATCTTGTCGAAGACGGTTTGTTTGAGAGCCCATTCTACTAAAGTGCTCCGCCGCCGGGATAGAGCATCCGCCCAGAAGTTCGACACGCCTGGGAAGTATGAAGCATACAGATGAATGCTCAGCGATTCGGCTAGAGCAAAAATCTGTTCTGACACTACTTGTAACTCTCGAGACCTCACTGAACCTCGTTTCTGAATGCAATGGACCGCAATTAAGTTGTCCATCCGAAACGCTATTGATTTCCCTTGCAATGCCAAGCCGTGGGCTTGTAGAAAAAATAGAGGAACTAGGAGCTCTTGTTTGTTGATGTACCATGACTCGTTCTGGGTCCAAGTGTCCTGCCCTTCATGGCCTAGATTGGACTGATACCCCCACCCTAGTGTTCCAGAAGCGTCTGTCTACCCATACCGACGGAGGAAGAGAAACCCATGTTGTCATACAGTACAGTGTTACGGTCTTCGCCCAGACCGACAGTAAGTTGTGGATTGATCGAGGAATCGGCCATAGTTTTCCCGCCGGCAGTATTGGGAAATTTGTTTTGCCTTCCATGATTAATCTCTTTACTTTCAACCGGCCCAACTTCACAGTTAATTGGATCCAGTTGAGTGAGCCGACCAGGGACTCCCACGTCTTCCTTGTCGTATTCAGACTGTGGAGAAAGAGAAACGTTTCCTGCGAAATCTGTTGCGATTGTCCACACTCTGAGTAAGAGTCAGATTGGTGGTATCCCAGACCAGCCCTATCCACTGAATTTCCCATGTAGGAACAAGGAGAGACTTTGCCAAGTTCACCTTGAACCCTAGGGTTTGTACATGATTGATTACTTGGTTGACATGATTTTGACATAACTCCCTTGACTCCGCCACCACTAGCCAGTCGTCTAGATACCACAACACCATTATGCCCTGTTACAACAATGGCAGAAGGGCTTGCCAGACTAATTTTGTGAAAATTCTCGGTGCCAGGTTCAACCCGAAGGGCAGTCTTTGAAAGACATAAGTCTCTTGCCTGACCCTCATGGCGAGGAACTTTTGGAACCGTTTGTTGATAGGGACATGCCAATAGACGCCTTTGAGGTCTAATGAGCACATCCACCCTCTGAGGCGGAAGTGTCAGCCTGATTTGATTGACTGTAAGCATCCTGAAGGATGGATTTAAGATGTAAGTGTTCAGAAGCGAGAGATTCACTACTGGTCGCATCTGCACACTGTCCCTCTTTGGCACTAAGAAAAGTTTGGAGGTGAATACTCGGCAAGTTGGTTCTACTAGGACAATGACCTTCTTTGAGATAATTTCTTGGACCAGGACCTCCACATGGTTGTGTTCGAGCGTCTGACGCAGTCGAGGTCGCCGGATCCACCGCCAGGTGATACCTTTGCTTACTACAGTTCTGGCCCAGGTTCGCTTGGGCCAGGCTCTGTGGCATACTTGGAACGACCCCGTCTGCAAACTGGGTTCGTTTAGTGGAGCAACTTTCGAATCCGACACGCCTAAGCACAGCCCCGGGAGACAGTTTGGTTGGCTAATTTTTTGGAGGGGGTGGTGGGTTGGTATCAGGCGGTTGGCTAGTCTTGGCTGGCATCTGTCCTTGATTTGGTTTGGGGTGTGACTTACCTCTATAACCTGGGTATTTACCTTGTTTGGGTTAGGGCTGATTACCTCCCTGCTGTGGAGGAGGCCTAGGGTCTCGAAAGGACTGTTTAGCATGAGGGGGTTGTGACTTACCGCCGCTTTTGGGCTTATTGAAAGGTTTCTTAAATGGTTCTCTCTTAGCCTAGGAGGTATTCTGCTTCCACCCGTCTACCATATTGAAAACTAGACTCCACGTATCTGAACTGAGGAGGGAGGCAGTTAAGACTGGGGAAAGAGTTACCCGGCGACCAATATCTTCGGTAACTTCTTTACTAAAAACACTCTTAGGTCTTGGCGGGCCCTCACCGCCTCCAAGATAGCTACTCTAATGTCACCCAGGGATTGTATTGAATTTTGTAATAAAACCCTACGTGACAGTTCTGTGGCTTTTCTCACATTTTGGTCTGCAATGGCCGAAATAGTTCTAGCTAGGGATACCGTAACCTAGCGAGTGACAAGGTATTGTGAGAACAATCTGAAGGCTTTGCTTCTTAACTTAAAGTCCCTATCCAGATGGGCTGGGGGAGGGGTACAAAAAGGTTCATCTAATTGGTGAAGAGCCAGTTTGGGTGCCGCCAAGAAGGCAAACAAGGCTGGCGACACCCCCTCTGCCTTATTGACAGGTAACGAGAACCAAGCATGCAACTCCTGAGGGACCTGATGGGAGGTTTTAGATGTAATAGTAGAAGCAAAAACCTGCGCCTCTGCTTCCCAGTCTACCCAAGGACCCAAACCTACCCGCCCCATCTGCAGGACTGGTGTATGTGACTGATCAAGTACTGGAACTGTAGCCAGTTCCGGCATGAGTGCATTCAAAGCTTTAATGTCATTAAAGCCATCCACTTTGGACCAGTCTGCAAAGAGTCGTGCAGATGAGGCCGGAGGAACTGCCGGGGCAGCTGAGAACACAAAGAAATCAGCATTGTATGTACTAGGTATGGCCTTAATAGAAACGTCCAGTAATCTCCCTACCTCATCCTTGCTCTGAGTTTTCTATTCTTGTTGATTTCAATAGTCCACTCACTAGGAACTGGGAGATCCCCTGAAATAGTGAGTTGTGCTAGGAATGGTTTCAAAGGTTGTGTCTGAATCCAAGAGTAATCCGGCCCGTAGAGGAGAGGCATAGGGCCTTTCCTCTTTGGTGCCTTATCTAAGGGGGGAGGAGTGATGTCAGAAATTACTCGAACATTAGTGGTAGTCATAGCAGCTGGCACTGTAGTGCTGGTCGCCGTGGATGTTGTTGGGGGTAAAACCAAAGCAGGTAAAGAGGGCTTAGGGGTGGGAAAACCTGAAGGCTCTAATGGTCTTATCGTGGAGCTACTCGGGGGAGCTACCGGTTGACTAGAGGGAGGATCAGGAGAGAGAGACATGGTACTGCAGCATGACCCTATGCATTATGTCACTTATCTCCTCTGTGGTCACACACTTACTATGGGAACCCCTTGAAGATTGGGAACTAGCTTCTGACCCCTCACACATTAAACCTTGAGCCGAGGGTACGTTAGCCTCCTCCGGCTCTTCATTAAACTCAAGCACTTCCGGTATGTCCTGTTGTGCGTCCAGAGCTTGGTCCTCCGGCGGCCAAACTAAATCAGGAACTGATGAGGGTAAAATTTCACTGTTATTACACTCCCTATCTGTTCCCTGACTAACTCGCCAGCACCCCCGTTCACTCGCCGCGGGTGGCTGTGAGTCCTGAATCACCTGAGAGCTGTCAAAAGAATGAGAACCTGAAGGTAAACCTCTATATTGATCTGCTAATACCCTACTTGGGCCAGCCGTAGGGGCTTTGCGTGGTCCCTGAGTCAACTTTGGAATAGCAAAAATGAAGTCCTGTGGTACACTTAATGATTGTTCATGATGGGGACCAGGTTTTAAGTCCTCCGCCCCCACTTCTGAGTCGCCGGATTGGACGGTTGGCGTGCTGGAGGTAGGGTTAGAGGGTGGAGGTGGCCTTACGGTAACTTTCCGGCTACTACTGTGTCCTGTACTGGCCGGTGTCACAGTGTCCTTACGGCGTTTGGTTGATCTGGACGACTCCGCCGATGAATGCCGGGACTGTTTTCTGGGAGATCTCGACCGTGACCTTGACCGATGCCGTGGGGAAGGCGACCGCCTCCGCTTGGTCCGGTCGGGGGGAGTAGCCTTGGCAATGTCACTCTCATTGCTACTAGAGCTACTCACTACCTCTTTTAAAAGGGTTTTAGATTTAGCTTTAGGTTTAGTAGATTTAATAGGAGCTGACTTAACCAAAGGCGATTTTATGACTAAATGTTCCCACAGGGTGTCATCATCGCAATGAACGGCCTTATGGGCAGTATCTTTAGCATAAACGTTGAAAATGTTCTTTATCTCCTTTAACGCCGCCAAGCACGACAGGTCTTTCTTAGTGAGAAGCGCCGCCTTCAACTCAGAACAGACAGAACAACGCTTAGACACCCACAAGCCTCTAGAGCGATCGAGGCATTTAACGCATTTAATGCAAAGTTTGTGAGCAAATAAAGGCAATAATGAGCAAGTAGGAGTAGCGCACAGCTCAAACCGAGGCATGATAGAAAAAGGGTCCCCCCCCCCCCCCCCGCCGGAATCAGCCACCCACCAGCCGCCGGGCTTGTTGTAACTGAAGCGCTGGGTATATCTGGAAAATAAAATTTCCAGGAATCAATGCTCATAAGGATAACCTGTGAGGTGTTAAGACATCGTACCTCAAGTCCGCCGGAAAATTAGCTATAGCCACAGCTACTCTAACCTTCCGCTGGACTCGACCATGGAAAAACACTGGGGTTTCTCCATTTAAGCTGATTGGACTGCTTACCTGTGACAAAGTGTCACTGGCCCTAGTGACCTTAAGTGTTTTAACTATCCGTGACTATTGAAATAGAAAGATAGGTAACGTGCTTGCATGACGTATCACAACACCAGCACACTAGACTGGAACGCCGGGCGAAGTAAGTCTTGCCGCATGACAAATCGGTCAGGGCGAGTCTCCTCGGTGGGCCGAGGTTGCTCCCGTGGGAATTCGCATTTTCCGCCGGAAGGATTGTGGTTCAGCGCACCACGCCAGGACATTTGGTTGCTCCCTTACTCGTCTGCGAGATGAGAAAACGGAGGCCCTGCACAGAAGGCCGCCGGAGAAAGAACAACCAAACATTTTAGAGGGGGGGACTTATATGTAAAAATCCCTCCATCCAAAACCCCACACAAAAAATAGGGACATCTCCCAAGGGCCCCCCAATAACATGTAGAGCACACATGCAGCACAATACCGGGGCACACATAGACATAATCACAAATACATAGAATTTATAATCCTAAATTACCTGTAGCCTAAAATGGAGACCCCTAATGAGGCTGGCCACGAGGCCCGACGAAACATCACAGGATGAACTGACGCTCCGACGATCCAGCAGCAGCAGCAAGCAGAGGGGAGGCCTGCGAGAGGGGCCCAGAAGCAAATACGGACTCCAGAAGGCTCCGCACTAGAGCATTTGCTAACAAGAAACAAAAATAATATGCAACTGCGTCAAAGTGACGGTCTGAAGCATAATCTTGCAGAATGGTAGCCTCCTAGCTATAATATCAAAAACTAAAGGCGCAAAACAACACAACAATAACACACGTGGCGCGCGGATCCTGGGATACGAAGGTGCCTTGTTACAAAAGTACCCTAAATTACACACACTTCCTGCGGTCGTACCAATGGGGTAGCCCGTGCTAGCTAATCTAAACCTTGTTCAATACAACGCAGATGTATACAAATGAGTAAGGACTCACAAGAAGCGCAGGAATGACGAATGAAGCTGGAGCACTGGGGACACCCGCCCGCCTGGTACGAACGCGGAAGGGAGAAGAAGTTATGGCCGCAAGGGAGCCTGCGCCTGGTTGCTGCGCACAAGAAATCCACGCATGGAAAGCCATAATATAACAGATGTTAAGTTAAATTTTGTTTTTTTGTTTTCTACAATTTTTTTTTCTGTAAGGTACCCAATCATAAGGACGATTCCATAAGAGAATTAAGCGTGCACTTATGAGAGTACTCCCTGACCTTTTCGCGCGGGAGATTCAAAACTGCTGCCGCGGGTGTTGAAGGGAGACTATTATATTAATAGGCAATATCGTCAATGATGAAGGGGCCACTATTAAATAGAGCAATTTGTAAATTTTCATTAAGTCTCCCAAACCTGAGGCAATTAGGTTCGTTGCTCATCGCCGCCAGCTCAGAAGCCCTGTTACCTGTAGCCAAAGCCATAAGGAACACAGCCTTCTTTAATAATGAGTCAAAATACGGCGCGAGATTATACTTGCGCGAATGAAGCAAAGACAAAGCTTTGTCCAGTGACCAGGTAGGCATGAGCTGACGAGGTGGTGGGCGAAGCTTGAAACATGCCCTCATGAACCGTTTCTCCTCCGCCTGCGGTATGGATAGACCTGTGAGGTCGTAAAAGGGGGTTCTAATAGCAGACAGATGATTCTTCAGCGTAACTACAGAAAGGGGTTTTTGTTCAAACAAATAGTCCAAGTACTTAAAAACCAAAGCTACTGTTGCGTCAGTTTGCGTCGTTTTTACTATCCAGGTTGTGAACGTTTTCCAATGCGATTGATATTGTCTCCTGGTGGACACAGTATACTGATTAAGAAATTTATTAGTAACACTCTCTCCATACGGAGTTAACCATTTCGCATTTTGAATGTCCAAAAGGCAAAAGTCAGCGAGGTCTTTAGGTTGCCAATTGTCTCCAAGTGGAAGTACGAGACCGGGAGCGACACCGGGTTCTCGCACCACATTTTCAACTGGTGGTACCACACCTGAGCCGGCCAAAGAGGCGCGATCATCGAGACTAAGCCCCGGTAACCCCGTAGTTTGTGAACTACCTGACGCATGAGTGAAACATCAGGAGGCGGAAAAAGATAGATGGAATTCCACTTGTTCCAGTCCTCCAACAATGCGTCTGGACTCCCCGCCGAAGTCAGTCCCCGGCGGGTTATGTAGAAAGGAAGCCTGTGGTTCTCCTCGGACGTGAATAGATCCACTTGTGGACGGTATGGCTCTGCAATCATCTCGTTGAAGATGCTTTGCTTGATTGCCCATTCTACTTTGGTGCTCTGTCGCCGGGACAGAGCGTCTGCCCAGACGTTCGCTACGCCTGGGAGGTATGATGCATGAAGATGAATGCTCAGCTCTTCAGCCAGAGCAAAAATCTTCTCTGACAACTCTAGCAACCTTCGAGACCTCGTTGACCCATGCTTTTGAATGTAGTGCACCACATTCAAATTGTCCATTCAAAAAGCTACTGATTTCCCCCGCAAGGAGGAGCCGTGAGTTTGAAGGAAAAACAAAGGGACTAAAAGCTCTTGCTCGTTGATATGAAAATTCTCGGTTTGGGACCAAAGACCTTGACCCTGATGGCCTAGGTTCGACTGATAACCCCAGCCTATTGTCCCTGAAGCATCTGTGTCTACCCATACCGCAGGTGGGGGAGAAACCCACGTCATTATTGAGTGCAACATTTTCTCTCCTCGCCCAGACCGACAGTAAGTTGTGAATTAATGGAGGAATTTTCCACAGTTTTCCCGCCGGCAATTGCGGGAAATATTTGTTTCCTTCCTAGATTAATCTCTTTACTTTCAACCGGCCCAACTTTACAGTTAGTTGAATCCAGTTGAGATAGCCGACCATAGACTCCCAAGTCCTTCTCGTGGTGTTCAGACTGTGGAGAAACACAAACAATTTCTTTCGAAATCTGTTGCGGTTGTCCACACTCTGACTGAGAGTAGGGTTGGCTGTGTCCCAGACCAGCCCTATCCACTGAATTACCCGTGTGGGAACAAGATGTGACTTTGCCAAGTTGACCTTGAACCCTAGGGATTGTACATGATTTATAATGTGATTGACATGGATATTGCATAAACTCTCTGACTCCGCCACTACTAGTCAGTCGTCTATGTACCACAACACCTTGATCCCCTGCTTTAACATTGGTATGAGGGCCAGCCGGACTAATTTCGTGAATATTCTCGGTGCCAGGTTCAACCCGAATGGCATTCTCTGAAAGACATAAGTCTCTTGCCTGATCCTCAAGGCGAGGAATTTTTGGAACCTTTTGTTGATCGGGACATGCCAATAGGCGTCTGTCAGGTCTAATGAGCACATCCAACCTTGCAGCAGAAGTGTTAGCCTGATTTGATTCACAGTGAGCATCCTGAAGGGTGAATTGTGAATGTGAGTGTTCAAACATGATAGGTCTACTACTGGTCGCATCAGAACACTGTCCCTCTTTGGCACTAGAAAAAGACTGGATGTGAAAACAGGGCAAGTTGGATCGACCGGGACAATGACATGCTTGGTGATCATTTCCTGGACTAGTGACTCCACCTCTAAAGAAACATGATTGACTTCTCGAGTCTGACGTAAACGAGGTCGCCGGAGCCACCGCCAGGTGATGCCCTTGCGGACCACTGTCCTTGCCCAAGTCCGCCGGGGCCAGGCCCGGTGACACGCCCGAAATGACCCAGTTACTTGACTGGTCCTTTTCGGCAGAACTACCCTCGGATCCAACTCACCCTCGATAGGCCCCGGGAGAGAGAGAGTTTGAATAACTATTATTAAGAGTATGTGAAAAATTTGGAATCGAACATTCAGTCAAATTTAATCCTATAAAGAGCAATATTATATTTAAATCTAACCTTCTATTGAAATCAAAGCTACCTAAATTCCATTTGTATGAAGAAATTATAGAAGAAGTAAGTAAAGTAAAGTATCTAGGACACTATATTTCAAGTGATCGCTCAGATGATAAGGATATGGGTCGTCAGCGAAGGCAACTTTGCATGCAGGGAAATTCAATATTAAGAAAATTTCATATGTGCACATGGGATACAAAAATAACATTGTTCAACTCCTACTGCTCACCAATGTATACAGCACAACTATGGTGGAACTATAAGAAAATGACAGTGAATAGACTAAGTATCTCATATCACAATATCATGAAAATGTTTCTTGGGCTCTCAAAATATGAGAGTACAAGTACGCTATGTGCCTATATGAACTTACACTGTTACCAATCACTCATTAGAAAGCTAACATATAAATTCATTCAGCGCCTTAACACTTCTGAGAACAGTATCATTAAAATGCTACAAACTCCAAGCATAGTGTACACCTCTAGGATCCAGGCACACTGGAGGAAGTTGCTCTATATTTAACCATAAGTAATGATTTCAGGTCTGCTACTCTACAGAATTAGCATACCGGTACTGAACCTCATAGTGCAGTACAGTACCGATATTCCTATACTGTACTGTAGCAACATACTGTACCGGAAGCTAAATGATGTGAGGCATGGTACTGTACACAATTAGGACAGTGGTTTTGGTAACACAGTAGTTTGATGACCACTGTTTTTGGTGGAGGCAGTGCTGTGAACTACATGATAGCAAGCTGGGTATTATTTAATTTCTTTTTATTTTATGTAGCCTATGTACAGTAGCTTATATATATTTATGTTACTGTAAGGTATATATGGACCCCAGTATGGTCCCCTCTGTACTGTGTGAGTCTGAAATAAAGTATTATTATTATTATTATTAACTAGTTTTTTGCTGGTGGTGGGGTAGGGGTAGACGGCTGACTAATTTGGCAGATGTCGCTACCTGACCTGCCTTGTGTTGTAACTTTTTCTTATTATGCCACTTGCCTGATTGTTTTCCCTGTTTAGGCTTGTGCTGAGTACTTCCTTGAGCCGGGGGAGACATGGGGCCCTGAAAGGGCTGCTTAGCACCAGTAGGTTGTGACTTACCTCCACCTTTAGGTTTGGAGTACGGTTTCTTAAAGTGCTCCTTCCTAGCCTGGGAAGTACTCGGCTGCAAGCTGTCAACCATATTATAAACTGCCTTCCAAGTCTCAAGGTTTAGTAAAGAGGCAGTTAACACAGGGGAAAAGGTTACCCGGCGACCAATGTCGTCCGGCAACTTCTTTACCATATACACTCTTAAGTCCTGACGTGCATGAACAGCCTCTAACAAGGCTATTCGGATGTCACCCAAGGACTGGATGGAATTCTGTAAAAGCCGCCGGGATAGTTCGGTGGCCTTCCTTACATTCTGGTCAGAAATAGCGGCTATGGTCCTCGTGAGGGACTGAGCTATTTGGCGACTTAAAATAAATTGTGAAAATAGTCTAAAGGCTTCATTCCTCAATTTAAAGTCTCTGTCTAAGTGAGCCGGAGGGGGAGTAGAAAAAGGTTCCTGCAAGTCATAAAGAGACAGTTTGGGAGCCGACAGAAATTAAAAAAGGGCAGGGGAAACTCCTCTGGCTTTATTGATAGTCAATGAGAACCAAATGTGGTTATCCTGAGGTATTTGGTGGGAGGATTTTTACATAATGGTAGCTGCAAACTGTTGCGCCTCAGCCTCCCAGTCCACCCACGGGCCTAGACCTACATGCCCCACCTGCAGAACTGGATTGTGAGACTGATCTAGAACCGGAGTTGCGTTAGCGTATCGAGCGATTTTATATCGTTCACGCCGTCAGACTTTGTCCAATCTGCAAAGAGTCGTGCAGAGAAGGCAGGAGGTAACGCCGGGGTAACAGAATACACAAACAAATCAGGTGAATAAACATTAGGGATAGCTTTGATAGTTACATCCAATAATTGACCCTGTGTATCTTTGGCCCTCAGTTTCTTACTCTTACTCATCTCTATTACCCACCCACTAGGAACTGGGATCTCCCCGATATGGTTGTCTGTGCAATGCTCGGGTTTTTTTACCATGACTTGAATCCACGAGCAGTCGGGACCATACAAGAGAGGCATAGGGCCTTTCCTATGGGGAAGTTTATCAAGAGGAGGGGGAGTAATGTCCGTGATGATACGAACATTGGTAGTTGTCAAGGAGGCGGGCACTGTCGTGCCACTCACCGTAGTGTTCACCTGATTGACGTTAAGAGGGGGAAGTGAAATATCAGGTGGCACAACTCTGGTTGGCTCTAGAGGCCGCACAATTGACCCTATCGGGGGAGCTCCCGGCGTAGCTGTGGGAGTATCCTGAGATTTAGGAACATTATTGTCGCATAACTCTGTAAAATATGATCAAGGTCATCCGTTGTCATACATTTACTGTGGGATCCCTTTGAAGATTCTGACCCCACTTCAGACCCTTCCTCAGTATGTCTGGGTTGTGTTGAGGACAGTTCAATGTCCTCCGGCTCATCCTGCACTTCCACAAGTTCCGGCGGTTGTTGCCGCGGTTCAGACACTCGACCATTCACCGGCCATACTAAGTCGGGGACCAAGGAAGGGATGGTCTCTATAATACTGTATCACTTTCCCTAACATTATCCTGAAAATGAACAATGGGTTCCACATGTGAGGGTTCAGACTGTCTCCATACACTTCGTCGCTGATCAGAAGGAGGTTGGGAATCTGGTATCATTTGACTCACCTGAGAACCGTCATAGTCGTGGTAGTGTAGCCACGATATTGTTCTGCTAACACTCTTTGTGAAATTATTGGAGGCCTACTCACTGGCAAGTTAAAGTTCAATTTAGGAATGGCAAATTGTACCTCTTGGGGTCCACCTAAAGACTCCCTAGATTCCTCCCTGGGAGTCGACTCAGTCCCCTCCGTCCCTACCTCTGAGCTGCCGGATTGAGCCCAAGGTTCTGACCACCTTCCAGGATGTTGTGGGGGCGAGTTCAGGGGAACAAAAGGTGATATCAGGAGATGATGGGGTGTAGAGGGCTTGGTGGGGAGTATGGGTATGCTGATGAATGTTATTGAGGATATATAGGTTGTCTGTTTGGTGTTGTAAGACCAGCCCTCTGTCTGTGTCGGGGTTGTCGACAAACCAGGCCTACCGGTACGTCTTTGCATTGAAATCACCACCCAGGATGATGTGTAAGGTGTTTGTGATGTGTTGTATTTGTGGTCTGTAATCGTTTGGTACTGTAGGGGATGTTTGGGGAGGGATGCATGTATTTATGATGGTAATGTTGGAGCTGTTGCCAGTGCGTATTTTAATTGATTGTATTTCTGTTGTGTTATCGTTTGGGGGGAGGAGGGATTTGGTATGTGCACTGGTGTCTATATATGTTATATCTTTGTGTACCAGGGTGATGAGTCCACCGCCAATGCCGACGGCCCGGTCTTGTCGTATGGTGGCGAAATTGTGAAATGTAGGTGTTTTTTGTGTTGTACGGAGTTTTGTTTCTTGTAAGATGGCAATGTGTATGTTGTGTTGTTTGATGAAGTGTGTGAGTTCGTGTTTCTTTGTGTTTGATGCCATCTATGTTTAGTTGAAGGATATTAATGTTGTGTGTGCGGTGTATGTTGGGTGCTGCTGCACGAGGATGGGGTGGGGGTGGGGAGGGGGAGGGGTGATGGTGGGGGTGGGGGTGGGGATTGGGGTGCAGTAGATGAGGGTAGGAATGGATTAGTTGGGGTGTGGGGGGGGTTAGGGAGGAGAGGTGGACGGGTTTTAGGCGTGGGAGTGGATGTTATGGGCAGGTTATGTGGGATTGGGGAGGAGAAGTGGATGGGTTTTAGGAGAGGAGTGGATGGTATGGTAAGGTTATGTGGGTTGGGGAGGAGAGGTGGACGGGCTTTATGGAGGGATTTGACTGGGAGAGGGAGGGGCATGAGGAACATGTCCAGGTGTGTGTGTAGTGTTTCATGGAGGCAAGTGTTGTGCAGGTGAAATGGGTCCAGTTCCCGCATGAGTTGCAGAGAACTGAACCCTTAGTTTGGCGGCTCGAAGTAATGGGTTTTGAGCAAGTTGGACATGTGTATTTGTAGGTGGGTCCTGGGTTGCTCTCAATGTCTCCAGCTAGGAGTCTTCGAGAAATGACAGCCGGAGAGTCATTTCTCGGTGTATGAAAAACTGTGTATTGTGTGTGTGTGTGTGTGTGGTGTGAGAGGTGTGAGAACTGCCTGGCGCAACTGCAGCCGCTCCAAGGACGTGTGCCCCCAGGGAGGGGTCAGGGGATAGTTGTGGCGGTTTGGCTCCCGGAAACTGCTCCCCACGTTCGGCAACCTGCTGTCCTCCACTGTCGGTGATCTTGTCCCCGGACGGGAGGGTCGGCAGCCATCCATGGTCGGCAGTTCCGGGAGGTGGTCCCACGGTGTAGACGCCGCCACTCCAGGACCTGTTGTTGTTGTTCCCTAAGCTGCCTGGCCGAACAGCCCCGAGTCCCTAAGGAAGGCCATGGCCACGGTCGGGCTTTCCCACAGAGCTCTCAAGGCCCCCTCCCTGGGGGCACGAGTCACGTATAGTTGACTAATATAATTATTCTGCTTTTATGAAATTATCTTTCATACCTATTACTCATCTGAGTTATTACAGTTTAAATACTTATTCAAGTTGCATTAACTTATTGTTCGTTTTGAGATTAAATATTGTCCCATTTTTCATACTTATCAGTTCTATGTTTTCCAAAATTTGCAGTACCTATTATTTACTTACATTCAAGCCATATTTGAGAGTTTTGCATATTTACTTCAGGACTTTATTTCTTGTGATTGGAGACCTATCTTCTCTGTGTGTTATTATTCATATGTTCATTTGTAACATTATCATTATTTGTATATGACTTCTATACTTACTTTTCCAGAGACATATTGAGATTGTACCCTAGCAGTTAAGGAATAAAACTGGTATATCCTTTACCTGTGTGTTTTGTGTCCATTGCTTATTACTATTGTGTTGATTAAGGGGCGATGGGCCGGTTTTATGGACCACTTTCTCCCTCATGTATAGCCCCATTAGTTTTCAGATGTTAAAATGTTTGCCCCATTAGTTAGTCGATTTTAAGACCTTTTGCCCCATTTCTTCGTCAATATTCAAACCTTTCTTGCTATTTAGGTGTTGATTTTTTCCCTGGCGAACGATAGTGAGCCTGTAATGTTGGAAGAATTGGCCTTCGACCGGGACATTTTTCTGCCGAAAATTTTTCAAATTAAAAAAGGGGAGACTCCATTTTTTTCTTTGGCTCTGGTCAACATTTCAAGTTTTTGTGTTCTCTCTGTAAACTGCTTCTTTCAACATAGGAGAATAGCATAGGAAGGAACAAAAAAACATATCGCATCCATAACCCCCCGGGCCGGGGGTTCGACCTCGACCCCCGAAAAACGAGATTTTTTTTTTCAGCCACAAATTTTTTGTTTTGGTGTCTGTAGTCTAAAGGGATGCTGTATGCAATAGAAATGGTCATATGAGGGCATAAACACCCATAGGATATCCCTAGGGCCCCCTTGGGGGGGTCCCAAAATCTTCATTTTGGTCATTTTTTAACTTATAAATATTAATATAAAATAGTTTAGTCCCCCAAATTATCAGGTTTTCTTTGCGAGCGGGTGGCACTAAACGAGAAGAAACGATTGTAGGGGTAACTCAAGGAAAATTGATCACGGGCTCAATCTAAAATACGTTTTACTTACGAGTAAATTTAAAGCTTTATTCATGAATAGTGCATGTTTATTCACCTAATATGATGATGAATCAGCCATTTACTGTCCGATTGTCTCCAATTTCGCCATATAAGTAGAACAAGTACACATACACACTCCCTCTGAAGCTTTTTGAGTTTGTGAAATATTTTCCATACTAAAATGATTTATTTATGGTAAAAAATTGGGTAAATTAGTTATATTGATAATTTACCAGCGGTTTTAACCATTATCACGTATGAACTTGGCAATATGCTTCGGAGGAGTTGTAGACAGTCTATATAGGGTACCTCATGCACAATATAAAACAATTTTGCAAAGTGGATTTGGGATCATCAGATATTTCGTACAAAAAACTAAAATGCGCTCACGCGCGCGTGGACATAGGACGATGAAAATTTCAGCGAGTCACCGTTACACCTTTAGCATATATGTTCAAAAGGCCAGCAATGAGTCTCTTATAGAAGCTGAGTTACGAAAGGCGGATGGAGTCTCCCCTAATCTAGAAGGGGGATCTAATGGATGTTTTCTTTAAATTTGATGGAGGTCTAGGGAGGAAACTAGAAAAATAATGAATACATGCAAAAATCGCCCAAAAAGTTAACCATCCCCCCATAAGAGAATTAAGGCCAGTCCTCACCCAATAGAGAGGTACCTAAGTTGATGATAAATGCTGATTCCTAAGTTGGAAATCGCAATCAGATTGTCTCACGTTATTTGAAAACGTGGCATAACAGTAACAGCAATAAAACAAGTGGGAATAGTATTTGAATGGTGAAAAAGACGAAATATTGCGGACCGGTTCATTCAAGAGAGTAGAGCCGGCGCAGCACAACACCCTCCCTCTCTCACTTATCGATCCACACTGACTCCTTGTAAGTGAAATCTCTCTCTTGTCACGATCTCTATATGCGTCCCACTTGACCTTGAAACCAGGTGGGGGATATTGGCGCGGAAAATAAACCGATAAACAAGGGAATAAGAGGAAAAATAGGTGATAATTGAAAGTAGGGGGAGGGGGGTTTGAAACATGTGGAGGAGTGATAGAAGGTATGGAAGGGAATTATCTTACTTAATCACATATTCCTTTGTTTTGAGTGCCACTGTTTTTTTTGTTTAGGCCTTGGATCTTAAGTGTCCCGTCGCCTTCGGCCAGTAAAACCTCTGAAGAGTCTCAGTGCCGTTCTCTGGTTAATTTCGGCTCTGTTTTCAAGGGTGGCCCTTGCTGATGTCTTCACCCCCTTAACCCAGGAAAGACAAAGGTCCTCATAAGATCCAAGCCTAAAATACCCCTTTTAAAACACCCCAATGGCACTCAAAACAAAGCAATATGTGATTAGGTGAGATAATTCCCCTCCATTACTTGCTACCATTCCTACTTATGTGTCCCAACCCACTCCTCTTCCCCCCTCCTTATGTTATCACTTATTTTTCCTTATAGCATCTAGAGATCCTTGCAACAGAAGGACTTCTACTTAGAGATGTCAGTGTCGCTTGAGAACTCAAAGCTACCTAAATTCCATTTGTATGAAGAAATTATAGAAGAAGTAAGTAAAGTAAAGTATCTAGGACACTATATTTCATGTGATCGCTCAGATGATGAGGATATGGGTCGTCAGCGAAGGCAACTTTACATGCAGGGAAATTCAATATTAAGAAAATTTCATATGTGCACATGGGATACAAAAATAACATTGTTCAACTCCTACTGCTCACCAATGTATACAGCACAACTATGGTGGAACTATAAGAAAATTACAGTGAATAGACTAAGTATCTCATATCACAATATCATGAAAATGTTTCTGGGGCTCTCAAAATATGAGAGTACAAGTACGCTATGTGCCTATATGAACTTACACTGTTACAAATCACTCATTAGAAAGCTAACATATAAATTCATTCATCGCCTTAACACTTCTGAGAACAGGATCATTAAAATGCTACAAACTCCAAGCATAGTGTACACCTCCAGGATCCAGGCACACTGGAGGAAGTTGCTCTATATTTAACCTTAAGTAATGATTTCAGGTCTGCCACTCTACAGAATTAGCATACCGGTACTGATCCTCATAGTTGCAGTACAGTACCGATATTCCTATACTGTACTGTAGCAACATACTGTACCGGAAGCTAAATGATGTGAGGCATGGTACTGTACACAATTAGGACAGTGGTTTTGGTAACACAGTAGTTTTGATGACCACTGTTTTGGTTGAGGCAGTGCTGTGAACTACATGATAGCAAGCTGGGTATTATTTAATTTCTTTTTATTTTATGTAGCCTATGTACAGTAGCTTATATATATTTATATATATTTATGTTACTGTAAGGTATATATGGACCCCAGTATGGTCCCCTCTGTACTGTGTGAGTCTGAAATAAAGTATTATTATTATTATTATTAACTCGGGAGGAGGATATATACCGCCGCGGCTCTTCCGTCATGAATGGATCGGTCGGCAATAATTTGTCTTTTCCACCCCCCAAATACTATTCCCACTTGTTTTATTGCTCTTAGAGAAGTAATTGCAATTCCTCCCAGTTTTGCCAATACACCCCGACAATTCCATTGAAGGCAAAATTTTGGAGCCA